>JAWZYT010005592.1:0-57500 GCA_034508575.1 Petrolisthes manimaculis
GTACCGTAGTCTCCTCGGGGTATATAGCGTAAGATATGAGGACTTGATGTAAGCCTAACTCTATACGGAAGCGTATTCAAATTTCATTATGGATACTTATAGATTATTATTATTATTATTATCATTCTTCTTCTTCTTATTATTATTATTATTATTATTATTATTGCATGTAGTTTAGTAGTGCATAATTAGTTAATGGACTTTTATTATTATATCGAAATCACTGTTATCTTAGAAATCTGAATCACAGCAGAGATGTTCATATAATTTTATATAAGCGTTTCACTTCCAGAAATGTCTTGCTTAATTTCTCAAGGCAAATTGCATCTCAGAATTTCATATCCACTGTCATGTAATCGTGGAATGCAATCAAGATTACGTTTACTCTGGCAGTGGAACCAATTACTTTTTACGATTACTTCTTACGAATACTTTTTACTATTACTTTTACGATTATTTTTACGATTACTTACGTTTACTTTTACGATTACTTACGTTTACTTTTACGATTAGTTTTACGATTACTTAAGTTTACTTTTACAAATACTTAATACTATTACTTTTACGATTACTTCCGATTACTTTTTACGATTACTTTTTTACGATTAATTTTTACGATTCCTTGGTTCGTTTGGACGAGTGGAATGGATTTTTAACCCATGTGACGCCTGGGTATGATATTATATTATAACTATTGAATAACAAACTACTGATGATTATATTATTTGAGAAGATAAATGATCTATACCGACCCTTTACCCCTGAGTGTCAATAAGGTATAATTATAGACTTTATTTGCCACCAGTCCCAAAGGATTTTACTCAGCCATAGTCAAACCAAAGGTGTTTATAGGTTTAGAGCACATCAGCATAGATTAGTCTATCTTTTTGGAAGTTAAGTTGTGATTTTAGTGTAAATATTAGACGCTCTAATGAAGCAAAATTATAATTGCTGTCTCGAAAGAATGTCTTTTAATGTAAATTTGTATTATGACTAACATTATATAGATGATATTATCTAAGTAATGAATGGAAAGGGGAAGAAAGCTGACTGTGCCAGGCCAGAAACACCTTATAAGTAATAGGCTACCATACAAAGAGATGGATGTAAGAAAAAAATAAAAAGTATAAAGTTTGTGAAAATTCGCCTGTAGGAAGACGGACGGGCTGGAATCTTAGCTGAGGCAGTAAGGTTTGGTTTAGGTGCCTTGGGGAAGGTGGTTAAGGCACCCCCGGGGAGGTTTAACGGCAGGGGTTAACGAGAGACTGAGGTGGAGTTAACGAGAGGCGGAGAGGGAGGTTATGACACGGCTTCAGGAGCTGGGAGGAAGAAAATAAATAAAATGGAAAGTGGGAGAAAGGGTTTGGTCGAGGTATAATATTGCATACAGAAAATTAATGATCTCTTGAACGACTGGGATTGGCGAGATATTTAAATGGTGCATGCAGGGTGAAGTGTTAATTAAAAGCTTTTTTATTACTGTAAAATATCAGCTGTTGTATTTAAATTAGTTAATATAGTTCTTTAGTGATTAAGAGAATAATAGTATACAGGCTCTCATGCATGCGTGGAGGAGGCTTACGAATTGTGGCCTTTAATGCATGTTGCTTTCGTCTTCAACGTTAAATATCGTATATATAACTAAAGGACGGTAAGAAGGTAAGGAGAATGAGTCATAGAGAGAGTTGGCAAAGAGATTCAGAGAGTTTATAAGGAGGAGATGCGGAGGGAAAGATAATTAAGAAAGTTGGTATAGGGATATGAAGAGAGAGATTGATGCAGCGAGAAAGATAATTAAGAGAGAGTTGATAGGGAGTACCAGAGGGAGAGATAATTAAGAGAAAGTTGATAAAGAGATGCAGAGGTGAAGATAATTAAGAGAGAATTGATAGGGAGTAGCAGAGGGAAAAATAATTAAGAGAGATTTGGTATAAGGAGATACAGCGAGAAAGATAATTAAGAAGGAGTTTGTAAGAGTTTCAAATCAAGGGAAATTTTGGGTTAAAAAGAGTACGAGGAGGTTGAAGGTGTGCAACTGAAATTAATGGGGTCAGAACGTTAAGGGACACTGTGATATAGTCAGAAAATTGGAGATAAACGAGTCCTTCAAATATTGCCACGAAACACCACCTATAAGGAAGGAGCTTGTTTTGTGGTATGGTCAGGAGGAATCAGCAGCCTCCAATTATCATATACACATTCACAGGGTTAATTCTTAAGGAGGAACAGTAGCAGCAGCAGCAACAACAGGTAAGGCATTTTTTTTTATGGTTTCACAGAGTGGTGTTGTATTGAGGTGAAGCCAAAAGATAAGAAGGTAGGAAGGAAGGAAGGAAGGTAGAGGCCATTTATGTTAAGTATAATAATATTCTTGTTTACTCTTTTGTGTAGATTGTCTTTGTTATGGGTATATGCCGTTTTGTTTTGTTTTTAAGGTTATTTTTCGTTTCGTTCGTGACTTTATTCCAGTTTTGCTTTCATATCTGTATATTGTTTTGTTCATTGTCAGTTCTTGTTGTAAAATATTGTTAATTTTGCTTGGGTTTGATTGTTGTATAAAGGAAAAGAACAGAAACGCAACTATAGTAATTTCTCTCTCTCTCTCTCTCTGAAATTATTTATTTAAGTATTATTGTAATTTGCATAACAACCACTTCTGTGGATAATAAAGAATCTGAATCTGAATCTCTCTCTCTCTCTCTCTCTCTCTCTCTCTCTCTCTTCAGTAACTCAGCTTCATCATTTCAAATGTTTTAAGTCATCACATGTTGCCATGGCAACCAGCTTCCATTACTTCCGCCAATTACAGCACCGTACGTATGCCTTGGCGAGGGAAAAAATAATTGGAATTAGAAACATTCTGGGCGTAATATAAAACCTATATTATTCAGGTGGAACTTTCTCTGGTTACCACGAAAACATTATAACATTTGTACGATAGCCAGATCTCCTGACCGACCAATCCGAGGCGTGGTTTCTCCGCGCCTGCCCCGATGCCGCCCGCTCATTAGTCGAAATATGACGCCTGGAGTTCTAATTGGCCAGTTAATGAAGGCATTTTCCCCCCGGTGGGAGATGCAGTTGTGTGTGTGATAATCTATAACATAAACCCCGTGTCATTTCCCCCCAACACACCACAACATTATATATGAGTAAATAATGTGGGATATATTATTATCATTACGTTCACCAGATTCGGTTCACACTGGCTTACATTAACTTGGGCCGCAGATTAAAGTCGGATACCGAGGCCAGATGGAAGGAAGGGAGGTGTGGTGGTGTTAGGGGGGGGGGGCTGGCATGGGGAGGGGGTAAGGGGGGTAAGAAGCTAGAGATCGTCATGGGGTGGGTGCTATCTGGCAACTCGTCTTTCTCGCGTCGATGACCAATGGCGAGGGAGACGGCCAGGGGTACATACATACAGACGCACAATATTGCTAACGTTGGCGGAGGAGAGAGAGAGAGAGAGAAAGAGAGAGAGAGAGAAATAAATTATGATCCCTTTTTCATATCTTGAGGAGGGAAAAGGGAGTGACTGAGTGAGTGACTTGTTTGGATGAAGACAGAGAGAGAGAGAGAGAGAGAGAGAGAGAGAGAGAGAGAGAGAGGGGGGGGGGACTATGCACGACTGGAAAGGAAAATAGGAATAGATGTATGAAGAGAATTAGAGAGACGAACTAAGGATAAAGAGGGAAGGGAATACAGTGATAGAGAAGAAACGATACAAAGAGGAAAGACGGAATACCAGTGATTGGAAAGTATTATATTAACAAGGAGAATAATAATTACCAGAGGTGAGAATATGAAAGAAAATATATAGGAGACAAACTGTAAATGAGGAAAAGATGGAATGTTGTGTAGAAGAAAGAAAGGTGGAGAACCATAGAGAGAAAAGGAAGAAGAGAAATATATACACAGGTATACGTAAAACTACAGCAACTCGAGAAAAGGAAGGAAAAAGGGAAGGAAATTATCAAGAGGGAAGAAACTAGTGGGGTTGGAGGAAGGAAGGAAGTAAATTCTCAAGAGGGGAAGGAAGGAAGGAAGAAAGTAAGTAAATTCTCAAGAGGGAGTGTGAGAGAGAGGGTGGCCTGGAATGAGTTATGATGTGTGTAGCGTGCCATCTGACTTCTGACCAGGCATGCACCATATTTGAATTTCCTTCCTTCCCTACCTTTGATGGACAACGCTGTCTTATTACAATTT
This sequence comes from Petrolisthes manimaculis, assembly GCA_034508575.1. Taxonomy (NCBI): domain Eukaryota; kingdom Metazoa; phylum Arthropoda; class Malacostraca; order Decapoda; family Porcellanidae; genus Petrolisthes; species Petrolisthes manimaculis. The sequence continues at coordinate 4,207 of JAWZYT010005592.1, forward strand.
CAACCTGAGATCACTCACATCTTTTCTTAAAGTTATTGATTATGATTTTGGAAAACGATTGTATTTGAATGTTCTTTAGGTTTTGTTGTTTGTTATTGGTATGAAAATTGGAATTATAATTGTATAAAGATAAACTCGTAGCGTTTTTGCCCTCAGTTATGAAGACTTTACTGGTATTAATTTAAGAGGTAATGTGTTTTGGTGAAGTTGAATGTTGAAGGGTCGTGGATTCCTCTGAAGTGTGCCAAGAAACAAACAACCTCGGTTTATTAGAAGGGACTCTATTTACAAGTTAGTATACTTTGAAGGAACCCGTTTTACCATTGAGGAGCTTGTGACAGTGATGAGTTAATAAGCACCAATTAACTCTTTCTTTTTTATTGTTCATTCTCTCATTTCTCGTCCTTCTATTTCTTTTCTCTGATTTCCTCTCTGCATGTGTTTTATTTCCCTTCCCTTATATAACTTTATTTAGTGCATTTACTTTATCATCAACCTCTTTCCCACCTTCCCCTCTCCATTCCCTTTGTACACACACACACACACACACACACACACACACACACACACACACACACACACACACACACACACACACACACACACACACACACACACACACACACACACACACACACTCTCTCCATGAATTCCCTCCCCTTTTCATTTGTGCCAACCCTCCTCTTCATTTCTCTCCTGTTTGTTCCTCTACTTTTCTACGGTTCTACCCTCTCCTGTGCCTGTTTCCTCCCCTCTTTCGTGTTCTTTCATCCCACCCTCCCCATCCCCCTCCCGTCCCCTCCATTTCCCATCCTCCTCCCGTCCCCCTCCCGTCCCTTCCCATCCCCTTAACACCCACCCCAGGGCTTGTCATCAAAAGTGTGAAAAACAGACGCGGACGATAACAATAAATGGTCCGTTGTAGCAGAAGCCCGCAACGTCCGATTCTCTGCTTCTGACTCTGGCTTCTTCGATTCCCAGAAACTCCCGAGATCCGAGACTGCATGCCGTGGAATTTTGTACCACCAATACCGTAAAAACGTTCATGTATTTACGGCTTGTGAACGACGTAAACTACCAGATGATTACTTTAGCATCTATACATCCTTATAAGTATAATTATATGGGTTTGTTTACATCAGTTGAAGGGGGGATACGGACGAGGCTCTCTCTCTCTCTCTCTCTCTCTCTCTCTCTCTCTCTCTCTCTCTCTCTTCGCGGTGGTGGTCAGTTCATTAGAAAGAAATACAGTGGCCGGCAGCTAAACCGACCACCAGCGTCCCTTCATCCGATTATCCCGGTGTTAGAGTTTCCTTCTATCCGGCTTGTCCTGTGACCATAGAGGTGATAGTCGTGTTTTTTAAAGGCGAAGGTGGATCATAATATACAGTAGATAGATGTTTGTTTTATCATGTTTATTTGCCTTGTCTTTTTGTTTTTGTAGTAAGTGTGAAAATAACCCCCTTTTTATATAGCCTATATTATTTTTCCTTGTATTTTTTTGCCCCCTCCCCTCCGTCTTTTTACTGTGACTTTGTTTAATATTAATATTCGCCTTGTCTTTTTAATTCTTTAGTAAGTGTGAAAATAGGACCCTTTTTATATATATATTATTTTTCTTATAATCCCCCCCCCCAGTCTCCCCGTCTCCTTACTGTGACTTGAAGGTCCAGCAGTAGTTGACACCCATGCCTGTAGCCTATAGGAACTGATACACCCCAATGAGATAAAACAAATACAGTAGCCTAGACACATCATGACTCCATCGGTTCGCAGAGTCACTTATTCCACAACTTTGGGGTGGTGAAGAGGACTATTGTAGGTGGTGTGTTTTCCTTGGTATACTGTGGCAATGATATATATAGACAGGGTTTCAGAATAATAATAATAATAATAGTAATAATAACAATAATAATAATAATAATAATAATAATACTTTCACCCTAATATAGCTTTGCATTAACAGAGCCCCACAAAGGTCATGATTTTTTTATGTATGTTTTCGTTTTGAAGGTCATTTGTATTCCTTTGTATTCTTCCTGGTGTCGTATCGTTTCTCTCTCTCCTCCCTCGTGTCCCTCAATTCATTTTTCTCCCTCACTTCCTCTTTCTCATCTATTTCATCTCCTCTTACCCCTCCAATTCATTCTAATTTTCCATCACCTCGTATTCCACTTGCATCTCCTCCTCATTTTCCACCCCCTCTTCCTCCTCCTCCTATTTTTCCCTCTCCTACCTATCCCTCTCCTCCCCTTTTACTCCTCATTCCCCCACTCCTCCTACCTTACCCTCTCCTCCTCCTTTCCTATCACTCCCTTACTTCCTCCTTTCGTATACCTCTCCCTCTCCTCCTCCTTTCCTACCTCACCCTCTCCTCCTCCTTTCCTACCTCACCCTCTCCTCCTCCTTTCCTACCTTACTCTCTCCTCCTCATTTCCTACCCCTCCCTCTCCTCCTCTTCCTCTTCCTCTTCCTTATCGTGTGTCCCCTCCCCTCTGGCCGTCCTAAGTTAATAACGGCAGTGGACACCGCGCCACTACAGCCAGAGAGGGATAATGAAAAGTGGACAAGGGGAGGGAGAGAGGGAGAGAAGTGGTGGGGAGGCGGGGAAGGAGGGAATGGTGAGGTAGGGAGGAGCAGAGGAAAGTGGTTGAGAGAGAGAGAAAGAGAGAGAGAGATGTGGCATGATAGGAAAGAAGGGAGTGGTGAAGTGAGGAAAGTGAGAGAAATGGAAGTAAGTGTGAGGTGAGAAGGGAAGGAGGAAAGTGATGGGAGTGAAGAGGGAGGAAGGGAATCGGTGAGGTGGGGAAGTAGGGGGACGAGAGAACGTTTTGTTTTTTTTATCCCGGCGAAAATGCACCGATTCCCTTCTAATGGCTTTATTTGATACACGCTTTATTTACATACATTACAGTGTTCATAAGTTGTAGATAAGTACCTGGATGCTGAAATTTGTTAGTGAAATTTGTCTTGGGTTACATTACACTTACGGTACCGAAAAAAAAAAATTAAAGGAAGGTGCTTATTCATATTCGCCAGGTATATATATATGAAAGGGGGTGAGGGTGGGATATGGTAACTCAAAACACAAGGATTTTTATTGTAGCGTATAATTTGAAGGAGTCAGTACGGTATAGGCCTCCAACTCGGCCCCCTCCCTCCCCCTCCCCTTCCAGACAGCAGATGACCCCCGTTAAGATGCCGAGAGCGACACGTAAGGGGCTTTACAAAACGCATTTGGTAAATTAGAAAGCTACGACAAGACGCCTCCTATTCCCTTTCCCTTCCTCCCTGCCGAGCCCTTATCCCTCATCTCATCCCCCTAATCCTCCCTAATCTAATTTCTCCTGAGCGTCCCTGATCCTCCCTAAACCCTCCTGCCTAATTGCGTTCCCTTAAATCCCCCTCCCCCCCCTCCCCCTTCCCATAGGTAAACGTGTGTGTGTTTTGTGTCTGTGGAGCCTTGACGTGTGTGTGTGTGTGTGTGTGTGTTTTGTTGCTTTTTAGTGTACAGCCGACAGCACTAATTCGCTTCCATCTCATGTACTTGGTAATGCTAATATGACATGAATATGACCATAGATAGTTGCATTCTGAACCAGTTTTCATCGTAACAACATGTGTAATATATCATATGTGAAGTATATCTGTCATCTCTGCATTCAAATTGTGTTAGACCATCAATATTGTTCAGACTTACGTACGGTAGGTGAAAATGAAGCGAACTTAAACTGCCGACTGTACATGTGTTGTGTGGGTCGTGTGTATATATATGTGCGTGCTTTGTGGATGTGTGTTTGTGAACGTTTGTGATGAAGCACATGTTGTTTCTTTCAATATTTCATCTGGTGTTGAAGTGTATCCTACCCATTCCTCCAGACCTTAATTGCCACAAAACAGACCATGCACCACCGATAGTCATCCATTCACTCCACCAGTCCACCACCACTCACCACCACTTTGTCCCCTACCACTTTGCCCCCTACCACCCCCCTACCACCACTCACATCCCTTCCACTCCACCCTACCACCATTCTCCAGCCCCTCTATACCACTCGTCACCCCCAACACTTCTTTATCCCATTCCCACCACTACTACAGTACGAGTACTATTATACACCCCACCACTACCACACCCCATCCACCACTTCCATCTCCTCCACAACCCCTATCCCCTCCACACCCATCCCCACCACCCCTATCCCCACCACTACCACGCGCCACCACTTCCATCTCCACCACCTCTATCCCCTCGACCCCCCCTCCCCTCCAGCACTCCGCCTCCACGCCCCACCACAAAGGCTCTGCTACCCCGAGGGACACCAACCCTTTCGTGACGTGGGTGTGAGGTAGGCGGGGGGCTTAGCCTCAGGGGGCGACGCTCCCTCACCATTACCACACCAGTCACCATTACCTACCTTGCCTACCTCCCTCCGTCACTCCTTCACCATTCACTACACTCTCCCTCACCGTTATAATGTTGTTTGTCTCGCTACCATTGCCATGAGCATGACCACACACACACACACACACACACACACACACTAACAGGCGTGCATCAAATATATCTCCATCATCATCATCAACACACACACACACACACAGCAAAGGTTTCTCCATCATTAACACACACACACACACTACGTTAAAAATAAAACACACACACACTCAAACATCACAACTTCCAACCTGGCCATCCTGCCTCCTGGGTGATGTTATAGGCCGTGGTATGGGTGAGTCAGTATGTGCCTCAGTGACCACCATAATATAACGCACCGTCACCTCAACACTCGTCCTCTCCTTTACAGAAAGTCAGAGGAGGAAAAATCTGAATGTGGAAACTAGGCTGTGTGTATGTGTGGTGTCGTTACATATTATATACTTGTGCTCTCTCTCTCTCTCTCTCTCTCTCTCTCTCTCTCTCTCTCTCTCTCTCTCTCTCTCTCTCTCATTGATATTATATAGTTTTTGTGGCGTACTATAGCCTGGCCCGAGTTCTATCCCCCTATTCCAGCACTGACTATAACTATATATTATCACCAGACTATAGTTAAACAATATCAATGGTTAATCACTGTCCTGTAAGTTAACCTCTTCTTACACTTCTTTCCCTCCCAGCCTCGGCAACACATCCATCCACACTCTGCTCGCTTTTATACCCATTTTCCATTTTCAGATCCCAATGCACTTCCTTCTTTTGGTTCACTTTTTACCTCCCCTCTCCTCCCAGTCCCATCTTTTCCCTTTCATCTTATTCTCCATCATCCCACCCTCCCCTCCCCTTCCTACCTTCCCACTTCTCCTCCCCTTCCCTCCCCTCCCCGTTTTTGCTCCCTGCCCTCTCCACCCTTTTCCTCCTCCTCCTCTACCTATATACCCTTCCAGCCTTTAACCCCCACCCCTTCCCTCACTCTACCTCTCTCCCAACCCCTCTATACCATTCTACGAACTCTTTCCTTTCACACTCCACCTTGCACCACTCCACCTCACTCCACAATATATCATTATCATCTCCATCCACACCACTCCACCATCCCTCCCTCCCTTTACAAACTCCACCAATCCACTCTCTCAACAACCCCATTCCTTCTTCTCCACCTTCTATCAGTCCCTCACCCCTTCCTCTACCCAAATCAACCCACGATGCAAACTCCACCACACAACACTACATCCACACCACTCCTCCACTACATTCACTCCACTCCACTCCTCCACTAACTCCTCCCACTCCATCTTCCATACACTCCCACCCCTAACGACCCCCTCCCCTTTCCCCAGCACCATGTAATAGACAAATGTTTTTATACAGTACAGCCTGGCCCCGTATGATGGTGGTGTTGAATGAGTGTTTCCTATAACCCAAGTGATTAGATAATTATGTCGGCAATTTTAATTACCCCCCCCCCCCCACACACACACACATCAAGCCAAATTATCGTTTTTATTTTATTTTTGTTCACACACACACACACTCCATTACTACTACCCTTCCATCACCACTCGTCAGAGTCGTCACCAACATTATATCAGATTGAACATTTGGTGAAAGCGAAGGCGAGCATCACGGTGTTGTATTGTATTCTGCATACTGTAGGTGCATTGTTCACGAGAGAGAGAGAGAGAGAGAGAGAGAGAGAGAGAGAGAGAGAGAGAGAATAATAATGTGTAAGTGTTGACATAATAAACAGGATGGGAATGTCTGTCTTCGCAGTTCTTCCGCCACCTTGAAACACCTACCAACCTGCTCACTACATCCATCTCCAACCACCTCTCTCTCTGTCTCTCTCTCTCTCTCTCTCTCTCTCCATAACTTTTATCCAAATCGTATTCGGTATTTCATTTTATCCCGTGTGCGCCGTAATTGAGCTTTATCACTGGCCGCTCCTGGACGAGGCAACTGGAGCATCACCCCTCCCTCTCCCCCTCCCCCCTCTCCCCCTTCCAGCCCCAGGGATGCGCACGAGATAAGCATAAAGATAGAGAGAGTAGGAGGCGAGGTCCATCTCACTCCCCTTCTGGCGCGTGCTTATCTTCTCTCTTCATCCCCTTGTTCCTCTTTTGGGTGTTTCTGCATTCTAATGTTGACGTTTTAATTAATGTTATCCTCTAACTGACGAATCTGTGGCTATTAATTAAGACAGTGATGGTGGTGTTTATATAAATTATATATATGAACTTAATTGAACTGCTGCTGCTGTACTCCTCCCAGGCTGCAACTCCTACATGTGTGTATAGAGAACAGGAGATCAGTGACCGCTCTCTCTCTCTCTTCTTCCTCCTCCTCCTCCCTCCCTTCTTTCCATCCTCTCTCCTGCTCCCCCCCTCCTTCCCCCTAGCCTCCAAGCCCCGCCCTGGCTATGCTTCCTCGCGCCACCGCTAGAGGACACCACCTCCCCGCCCTCCACCTATACTCCAGAATTTATTGTTAAGATTTTAGCTTCCGTTGCTTGATGGTTAAATCATCGAAGACAAAGCAGAGTGTGAGTTGTATGTATGGGGATGCATGCTTGCTTGCTTGTTTGCTTGCTTGCTTGCTTGTTTACTGGCTTGCTTGCTTGATGTTTTAAGGGAAGAATCTTATGTTGGTAAATTGGAAGGCTACTGATTCCTCCTACCCATACCAGAAAACAGACACCCTCAGTAGTACTAATAGGGTATGTGTTTCATGGCATAGTTTGGAGGAATCAGAGACCTTCCAATTCACCAACAAGAAAATCTTCCCTTTTAAGGACCCTGACTGAGATCGTGTATTGGAATTGGATGCTTTTGATTCCTTCTACCTATGCCATGAAACAAACTCCTTCCCTATATAGGTGGTGTTTCGTGGCAATATATGAAGGACTCATTTACCTCCAATTTTCTGACTACTACATCACAGGGTCCCTCAAGTGTGCCTCCTGCTCCTAGCTTGATATACAGAAAAGAACAGAGGCGATATTATGGAGGTTGGAAGCGTGCAAGGGAATGAACAAAGTTAGGCTGCAGGAGGTCAAGTCAGAAGCAAGTTTATTGTCTCTGTTTCTGAACCTTGTTACCTGAGTTACGGCCTCGCTATACCTCCCCCCCCACCCACTTCCCCTGACCTGACCTGGACCGTCACACTGCCTGCCTCGCTAATGTCACACTCGTGCACACATACATACATACATACATTCACGTGATCGTCTACAAACGTCATTACTACGAATATTTACAATATTTATTTATCTATTTGAATAATGGTATTTATTTTGATTGTCGTCAGTCTGTCAATGAATACTTTTTATTGACCTAAATATAACTAAACTGCAGAGCATGCAATAACAAAAGACCCTATTTTGTTGAAGCTTTTTAATAACACACACACACACACACACACACACACACACACACACACACACACACACACACACTAGTCTCTCCCCGCCACCCCTACAGCTGCCGTCACACCCCCTCTTGGTACGGGGTTTATTTAAATGCAAATACCTAAATTTACGATATGGGTACTTTAGTATTCTTTGCTTAGTTTAGAGTTTTTAAGTGTTGTTATAAATTATAGTATGGCGGTGCCTGTATCGATTTAGTGATGAATTAATGTGTTTTTATTTTTTCGTAGACTTGGTTGGCGTAGATAGGCTTATATTACACTTGTACATTATAAAGTCGTCTGGCGTTAGTCCTGTGTATAATAATAATAATAATAATAACTTAATTATTGTTATTTGTAGGTGAATTGGAATATGTTTTATGCATTTTTAATTCGGTTACGAGGGTAATAATATGTTGTTTCGTCACATTCTGTTTACTCCTTGTAATTGTCCTCCCTCCCCCCCCACCCCTCACATCTTCATTCCTCATCAGCCTAATACCTCTCTTCCACATTCTTTTTGATTCTGTGCTCCATCCTCATTCACCCACCATTGTAGTTAACGCATCCACCCCCCTCTCCTTCCCTCTTCTTGTACCCATCCTTCATACCCCCCCTCTCTCTCTCTCTCTCTCTCTCTCTCTCTCTCTCTCTCTCTCTCTCTCTCTCTCTCTCATTCTCTTTTTAATCCACCACATCCACTCTTCACTAATTTCAACTCATCCAGTTTGTTCGTCCATACACCATTCTCCTTCACATCCACCTGCCCACCACATTAATATATTCTTCACATCCTTCCACCCACCACATCCTTCCCCACATCCATACACCCTGCTCCTTCACACACACACACCACATCTATTCACACACACACACCACATCCATTCACACACCCACCACATGCATCCACCCACCACATACACCCACCACATCCACCCATCGTTCCACCCATGGACCACATTCATGCGCCCCATCCCACACACTCTTGGAGAATTAATAATAAATGCCGTGGTGTAACTTTTTAAGAAGCATGTGATGGGTATATCGCCTCATGAATATAAATTATATAGATGACTCCTATGCTGGTGGTGTTCTTTCTCTCCCTCCCTCACTCACTCCTTCCTTCTCTCCCTCCCTCCCTCCCTCACTCACTCACTCCCTCCCTCACCCTTTCTTTCATTTTCTATGCCTCCACTTTTTTCGTTCTTGCATGTTTCCCTCCTTCTCTCCTTCCTTTCTTCTTTCATTTTGTATACCTCCACTTTCTCCGTCTCTGCATGTTTCCCTCCTATCCCTCTTTCCTTCTTTTTTTTTCCATTAATTGAAAGTTCTCCGTCCCTCCTTCCCTCCACATTCTCTCTCTCTCTCTCTCTCTCTCTCTCTCTCTCTCTCTCTCTCTCTCTCTCTCTCTCTCTCTCTCATTGCCTCCCCTCATTTTCCTAACTCACCTCTTTTCCCTTTCTCTGACTTTATCCTTTATTTTCTTGCCCCTCTTTATAAACTTTCCTTCCATTCATTTGTCTATGCTTTCCACCTTCTTCTTTCGTCCAAACCTTTTTATCCACCTTTCCTTCCATGGTCACCTTCCCTTTTCCTTTTATTCCTTTCCCTTCTATCCCATTCCCTTTCATTCCTTTCCCTTCCATACCCTTCGCTTCATTTTAATTCTCTTCTGTTCCTTATCCTTCTTTTCCATATACTCTTCCCTGCCATTCCTTTCTATCCCCTTCCCTTCCCTTCCCACTCCCTTCCCTTCCCTTCCATCCTTTCCATTCCAATCCTTTTCATCCTGCCATCTCCTTCCATTCCCTCCATTCCCTTCCCTACCAATCCCCTATCCTTTTCATCCCTACCATCCCCTTCCATCCCCTTCCCTACCAAGCCTGATCGTTCCTCTCTCCTCCCCAGCCCTGAAATCCTCTTTATAACCCAAATTCGAAAACCAATAAGGCATTAAGAAGGCCTGAGGCTCCGGTATTTCTCTCCTCGTGGTCAGAGAGGGATGAACGGCAAGATGCACCCCCTCCCCATCCCCCTATCCCTCACCCCCCACCCCTCACCCACAGACACCCCGCCCCCACACACACCCCTCCCCCACAAGACATATACTGCATGTATATGTATATGTATATGTACGTGTGTCTAAGGTTACATTGCTTAGAAAAGATCGGTTCATTTTATTTTCCGGAATATAATATAAAACGACGACAAAGAAACACACTCTATAACAAGTGATGAACATACAGTAATAAGTGTTATTTTGGAATATACCCTACACATTATCTTGGAGTTAGAGAAGGAGTAGCAACACGTCGTTAGATATTTATATAAAGAAGGAATAGCAACATCGTCGTCAGATATTTATATAGAGAAGGTATAGCAACACTTCTTTAGATAATATTATTTATATAGAGAAGGAATAGCAACCACGTCGTTAGATATTTATATAAAGAAGGAATAGCAACACTTCGCCAGTTCCTTCCTTGGTCAGATACGCCCTTCACCCCAACACAGTAAAGTAGATAAAACGCGCATCATGTCCCAGATGCCGTGAAAACGTCTCGTGTTACGGTTAGGGGGAATTATTATTCAGGGAAAGGCCGTAACTTGACGCTTAAAAACATTAGCTTGGGTTCCTCCTTATTCCCTGACCATAGTCGTGCTCTCAGAGAAAACGTGAATTCCCTTGTGGTCGGAGGGGAGACTTAATGAATACGAGGGGGAGGGTTTTCATATTTCTTTAGGCTTGATAGTTTTTCTCATTTTTATCTATTACGGTGTCCGAGGTGAGGGTAAACAATAGGGTGGTGCAGGAGGAGGGAAGGGAACAGAGGATACTGGATGTGAGAGGTCTGGGAGTACATGGGGTGGGTTCTAGAGTGGTAGCTACATGGGGTGGGTTCGAGAGGGGTAGCTACATGGGATGGGTCGAAGAGAGGTAGCTGCATGGGGTGGGTCGAAGAGAAGTAGCTACATGGGGTGGGTCGAAGAGAGGTAGCTGCATGGGGGATCGGGAATTGTCCTTTATTCTGTGTTTGGGAATGATACTGGGCCGATGAAACCACAACATTTTATTTAATGTATGTACAGTTGCCCACACATGAATCTGGTATGCCTCGCTACTTGTGGGATACCTACTACGGAAAGGAAAGTGAACAAAAGTTATAGTTTGTTGACATGCAGACAGTAATAATATTTTACTGTCTTCCTGTGAACAAACTACTTTTTTTTTTTTTACTTTCCTTTCTTTCCTCACAAGTGGGTAACTGTACTTGCCCACCTGTTTCAACTCTGTTAATAAAGTGATTATGTCGAGTGTCATAGACGGAAGTGGATGATTTAGACACCTTTCATAACATGGCTTGCCCTCCGTTCCCCTTCTTCCCCGTCAGGATATGTCCCGATTTTCCAGTGAACCAGTCGGCCGCCACCGATCTTATACTCAATGCCAATAAACCCTACTGTATAATCATACTGGCCTTAATTATAAAACCAACGTTGCCGTGCTGTTGTCGAGTGGAAATATGTGTCATACTTTTTCTTGTATAATTTTCGAACTGTACGAAAAACGCACGAATGTAAACTGGTGTGGGGCCCCTGTGGAATTGCCCCCCCTTCCCCCCACCATCACCTTAACTGGGTGTATAGGGGGGCGGTAGGTACGGTATGACCCTGGAGAGAAAGGAGGAAGGGAAAAATGTTTAGTCACGCTTGGACAATGAAGAAGTGAATGGAGGAAGGGAAGGTATTGGTGAGCACTATAGAACACACCACATAGCATCATTTATCACACACACACACACACGGGGGAATCGATACATTTTAGCCAACACTTTTCAATGAAACGACCTTGAAATATGAAGCGAAACTATTATATATACTTGTTGATCTCTTGTTTCATGGTGTTCATAGGATTAACTCAAATGACTCCCACTAATTCATTCCCCAGATACCGGACATTTGATGGTAACTGTACACTGCTTTACAGAGTGCTGGATGCTTGGTCGTGGGCAAAAGAGGCTGAGGACGTGGAGTATGACGTTATCACCTGCCTTAACCTCCTGGACCGCTGTGACACTCCTCGTTCCCTCCTCACTCAGATACACTCGAGGCTGGCTCCTACTGGCTCTCTGGTGGTGGCTCTCGTCCTTCCCTTCAGCCCTTACGTTGAGACGGGTGAGAATAATACATAGAAGGCCTCATTGGAGAAGGAGCCTGTATTGATTATATTTAGCTTTTGCTTCTTCAGGTCAAATTTGATCTTCTAACTTACAATTTTGATGGTCAATCACAGATAAGTTGTTTTGTTGAAGGAAAGGAAATTGTATACGACAATAATGAGCGGAGGAGATTCGCAAGGAAGAGTGAATGTATGTTTGGCTGGAACGCGGTTTTAACTTCATAACCATGGAATACATAGCTCCTTTTACCAAGGCTGCTAAGTGAAGGGACTTACTGTATGTCATGGATGCCAGAACTTGTGGGGGAGAGCATGAGAATTTCGTTGGTTTGGCAGGAGGAGTACAAGGATGTGAGTGTGATCCATTTCATTGGATATTGTGCACATGTCCCTTCGTTCTGTATGCTGCTTCTTTTTTCTACCACTGGTGTAAGTGCCTCCCCACACCTTGAAGAAAGGGGATTGGGATATTAATATGATGATGACAGAAGTAATGATATCCAAAGGTAAAACACTTGTTCAATTAATGTGTTCAGTTTTACCTAAAAACAGGACTATTTTATTAATGGCAGGGAATTATTTGTCACATCATTATGACAAGATAGATGTGTATATAAGGCTCACTGTTACACTTCAAGATATTTACTTATTGTTTAATATTGTAATAGAATTATGCACAGGAGTACAGATGAAAACACAGTTGGTTAAAGTTTTGCAGTTTACTACATTTAACTTTGCTAAGCCGATATAGGTATGAATCCCAGCTCTATTAGTGTTGTTTCTAAAATATGTACAGAACATTTTCCAACGTGTATGGTTTTGACAGGCACTATGGACAACCTGCCATCAGAGGACATGGGAATGAGGGGCTCGACTCTGGAGGCCCAAGTGAACGTTCTGGCAGATGAAGTGTTTCCCAGTCTTGGCTTCAAAGTCGTGCGTTGGTCTCGTCTCCCTTACCTGTGTGAGGGCGACCTGGACCAAGCCTTCTATTGGCTTTCAGATGTGGTGTTCATTCTCAGGAAGGTGAAGAATGACGCTAGCCAAGATGAGACCGAAGTTTATGGTGACAAGAAACAAGAGAGGGAAATTATCGGTGAAGAAAGGGAAGTTGATGGTGTTGCTACTTGTGAAGAAAGTGATAATGACTGTTATGAAGATGCTCTCTATGAAGTTAAAACAGATCTGTGATAGCATATGAAAACTCTCTACCAGAACGGACGATGATATCTATTTTTTAAAGGATATGTGCATACCTGTTGAAATACATTTACATTCCATATGCTAACTATATTTTTGTATTACTGAATATTGAAATAGTGTTTTTTCTTTCGAGTTATGGCAAAGATTTGTTAAAGCTGTTGTATGATTAAAAGTCCGAGTGTAAGGCTACTTCAAAATATTCATAGTCGAAAGTTGTGATACTTAAGGAGTAATTTGTAATACTTATAAAGTAAGATGATTATATTCTGCTCTATGGAAATGAAATTGCTTAAAATATTGTGTGTTACTACTGTTTTATCAAATCATTCAGTGCTCAGCATGTCCCTTGAACCAACCTTAATATAGCATGTCTGTCACTGGACATTCAATGAGGCCAGCTACTTGTCCATTTAGTGGCAACGATTTTATAGTTTTATTTTACATTCATGTCCGTTGCCACCAAAGAGAGGTCAGTGTACAATGCCAGACAAGATACAGTCACTCATAAAATAAACGGACCATCGTAAACCAGAGGTGCAGTAGTTGGTGGCAGTCCAGATCCTCCAAGTCCTCCATGGGTCAGAGAGGTGGTGTAGAAGGGGGGCGGGGTGGGGTGGGGTGGCGGGTGAACCTTTGTCTTCGCGATAGACTGCTCAGATCAGGTTTCGTTTCGGACATATTTAAATGGAGCCCAAGCGGTAAATATAGTTATATATTTATATTGTATGGACTGTTATGTCTCAAAACATCTTAGTTAGTTGTTCTGATATAATTAACGTTACTACCCATTTAAAAAAATAAAATTAACGTTACTACCCATTTAAAAAAATAAAATATTATTTAACTATATTCAGCTCCAGGGTTCGATTGTGTAATACGTGAAACGAAACATAATCTGACCTCATAACTTTCCCCCTGAAAGTTGGCCACACTATTGCCAGATCTGGACTGCCACAAAATTCTGCAACTCTTTTTTAGGGGAATCGTTTCTTTTATGAGTGACTGGCCTTTATTACATTTCTTTACGTTGTATATCAAAGATGGACACAGAGCGTATCACAAAAATGTTTGGGAATACATTGAGTATGATATTGGTGAACTTGGGGGCTACTGAATACTTCAAATTATGGCAGGAAACAGACGAGGCCAGTGTTATTAATGGGAGGAACTGTTTGACGGCATAGTTTGAAGGCAACAGTAGCCCTCTATATCACCGTCAAGAGAGTATCAACATAAAGGCTTTCATAGACTATTACACCTGTAGTTTTAAAACATTTGAGGGCCCTTACTGGAGCTCTATGAACCCTCCAAATAATCCAGGCCACAAAACGCTTCAGTGTTTCGAATAGGGAATCTGTTGCCTGGAGTAGTTTGAAGAATTCATAAAGCTCCAGTAAGGGCCTTCAAATCTTTTAAAACTACGGGTATTATTCATACCTGCGCAGACTGGGTGGTTATACAGGCATAACTTTCATGTATGGGTGGGATTAATGGTTTGCACAAATGACTGAACCATATCCAACAAGTTTTTCATTAAATTACATGCTTGTACAGTCGGCGGCAAAAGTCCTGTCGCCTCACCTGCTTCACCGAGACGGGCAGTGTTCATGGACTTGAGAAATAAGCACGTTTTCTACACCTAATAATCTCGAGTCTATGAACATCGCGTGCCTCGGTGAAGCAAGTGAGGCGACAGGACTTTTGCCGCCGACTGTACAGTACACTCTCAATCCAAAATTTGTATCCAGTTCTTGTTGAAGTTTCGAATCATTTGACATACTAGTGAATCATTTGCAACGCTTATCCTGTTTCACATTATTTTGCTTGAGCTCACTTAATACCCAATCAGACTAATTGAAGCCAGTCTGGATACATATTTTGTATTGCAATTGTATGTAATATAATGCATGATAATGTGTGGTGACTGCTCAGTTTTCTTGTTAGTGTGTGGCAAATTTAAATTATTGCGCAGGCATGATTCAATGATACTCTATGGAGGGCTTTACTAAGAGTCGAATTCCAGACGATACTCGAGTAGCTAGTTTGGTCGTTCAGAGTTCTGTTTCCTCTCTCCCTCAACGACGCGAACTTCACACATGCGCTGTTTGCCAGTAAGTGGAAAACACCGGGAACAGAGGATATGTGGGAGGGAGGTGTCTGATGAGCCGGTTATTCCATCATCAGCGTCAGTGAAGGTAAGTGTTTAAGAAGGGAGTACCTACTGACCTCTCTCTTGTTATTTATTAATTTTGTTTTCGTTTTTATTACCAAGGCTGCCATTTTGTCGTAAGTTATCTGCTTGTGACTGCAGAAGTAAAGGAAATTCTTTCTGGAAATTGTAGTGAACAGGTCAACTCAATTTGTTTAATCTTGCATTATGGAAGTGTCGTGAATTAAGTGTTAAATCATTTCTTCAGACAAGAATTTTGTTTAAAGAATACCTTTAATAATTTATAGTTTCCATTAAATAAATATAATAAAACTGATGTTAAGGTGACTGATAGTGACTTCATAGTGCTTTGTGAGGCTGTTTTAGCCATGAAGAATATTCCAATCCCATGGAATATTACTAACGGTACAGGATTACAGTGGAAAGAGACTTGATAATTTGCTTTACTTCTAGAATGAATTGAAATTAACTGGTCCATGAGGTATTGGCAATTTTTTCTCGAAAATGTCGTCGAAAGCTGTTATTCCTTGTGATGGTATATTTTGTCGTATAACGGTAAGGTCCGCGTGCTCTTTCTTGTATATTTTAAGATAACTTCTACTACAGCACTTTGTTTTTGTTTTTTTTTCAATGTACTGCACAGTATATTGAAACTGTTTGTTCTATTGCCTCCTTTGTATTTCCTTTGTACAACCTGTGTATCCGCCCTTTCTCTAACATTTCCCTAGTTGTACAGGGTGTTTCAGGGTTACTTCGGGTCCTCTTTAATTTGTGACTAAGCGATACAGTTGCCGAGACTGATTACAGATATAACTAGATCATCGACGTGTTTTGGTTGGCATTTGGATCCCCCTCCCCCATTTCCTTTTTTTTATTCATGCTAGCTATCCCTATCTCTGTTTCTTCCTTGTCTCACGGAGTCTTCAGCCAGGCCTAGGGCGGGTCCTTGTTAAACTAAATTTGGTAATGTTCAAGCGTTTGTCCATAAACTGCTTTCGACTCTAGGTTTTCAGAATGCAATGTTTTATAGTGTTTTTTGAAGTAATTTATTCACAACCTTTCTCAAATAAATGTTTTGGGAGGTATCTCCCCCTTCCCCCAACTGACCTAACCTAATCAGGATCGTGGCAAATTACGGAAATGTAATCTAGGCAAAATATGGGGGTGGATGTAAACATTTGGTGGCCATCTTGAATTTATATATCTGGAACCGACAGTTCATGTTAATGCATTTGTTGTGAAGAGTGGGTAGATGTTTGCTGTTAAATGAAGATATTACTTAATCTATTTAGTAAAGTGTTTCGGGTAACTAATAGAGGGAAGGTGTCAAACCTTTGACACACCAATGTGTATGAATATTATTGTAAAGGACTGTAGCAGGGATGTATACAGTCGTGGTCAATAATATTCATCCATATAGGGGTAACTCGCGTAAGAGTTTGACAGGTTCCCTCTGTTCCTTAGCTGATAAACTTTCCAATGAATACATTAACTACCATATTTTAATTTACAAGCAGCTACACACAACTTAAAACAATATCATGCGTGAACGTGAAAACATTAGATGGTAAATTGTTTGATACCCATATGTGGATGATTATTAACCGCAACTGTACCTATTTAAATAGTAGTTATACTTATATACATATAAAATGAGTGATTTATTTGCAGGTTGGACTGTACGTTTTGGAGATGCCTTGTGACGTTCGAGGTAATATAAGGGGAATGATGGTGTCATGTTGCCAGCTGATGGTGACACTGCTCATACTTCCCGTCCTGCACTCGCTCACTTTCTCGTCACTAGCAATTACCGATAATGTTGCTTGAACTACCGTTATACAAAATAAGGTAAGAGAATGTGTTATGCGTTTCTCCACTGCACTGATTTTGTTAATGGGTGATGTTATGGTGGTTTATATAACATTATATAATTGTCAATAATATTTGTTTTGGAATTAAGCATATCCTGGTGCCTCTCATTCCACTTCTTAATGCTGCGGCAACACGTGTGCTAAGTTAGTGCATAATTATTAGCATAAGTTTAACATGCAAAATACAAGGCAGTGAATGTTATGTCCTGAGTCAGGAAGCCTTAATAGTTAGAACATCATAGTTAGCAGACTCTGTTTCAGCTACTATAAAGTCATAGTTAATAGTATGTACCCCTCTCCAACCCACACTGTATTAACTCTATGCGAGAGATTTTCAGATGGATGGTTTGTGAGGAGTGACCACATCCTGCCTGGAGTGGTAGGTGTTGGCAGAGGTGAAGTATTAGTGGTGTTGGCAGCCTTGTAAGTGAAGGACTGGTACTGTTGGCAAGACTGATGTTGTAGTTTGCTGGTAAGTAGAATTATTGTTGTAAATTTTAACATGATATAAAATGTATATATTATTTGTAAATGTAAGGCAGTCATTATAAAGTAATTTATATTGGATAGGAGTGAAATATCGTAAAATAAAACTATGAAAAAAATATATATATAAATGTTAAGGGACCCTGTGATGTAGTCAGAAAATTGGAGGTAAATGAGTCGTTTAAAAAGTGGCACGAAACGGTAGCTTAATTGTTTCGAGTAATCGGAAACCTACAATTTTCGTACTCGATCACAGGGTTCTTAATTAAAGGGAGCTTCTATTGTTGATATAGGTGTGATTCCTCAAGTATGCCACGAAACGGATCTATTACTACCATTGTGGGAGTCTTGTGGCGGAGTTAGGAGGAATCAGTAGCCTTTCAATTTAGCAGCAATATTAATAAAGTATATAAATGTAAATAGTGTCAAGGAAAGTTTTGTTCTGTGTATTAAGAATAACCTAATTTTGAATGGAAATAAATGAATAATGTAAGTAAACTCAAAGCTCGTATGTATTATATGAATATACAGTACTCGTGATTGTGGAAGATAATGAATAATAATATATTAATGTTTATTGCAGGTGTTGGTGGTGTTGCAGCTTATATAAGAGACCGTGTGATATGGGTAGAAAATTGGAGATGGAGTTCTTCAAAAATTGCCAAGAAACGCCACCTATAGGGAAGGAACTTGTTTCGTGGTATGGTCAAGTGGAATTGGCGCCCTCTAATTCTCATACGATCAGATGAGGGTCCTTAAGGTATATATTAATTTGTTTATATTGGAGTGTATTGATTGCTCCAAATTATGGCAGGAAACGGCACGACCAGATTAACAAAACATGGTGGGCTGTGGTTGCTTGAAATAGTTTGGAGGAATACAGTTGCTCCAGATTTACTATAACTGTACACTCTGATAGCATAGTCTGTAGGCCAGGTGATTCAAAGGCCAAGATCTGAAGCAGGTGGTTTATGGACGACAGGTCACCCAAAGCCTGTGTTGGTTTAAAATGTGTGTGTGTGGCTTCATGATGGTTTGGGTGGGTTGTCATCCAGAAACCACCTGCTTCAGATGTAGGGCTTGGACTAAAGTGGTCTAGGGATTGTGGTGCGTGAGTTTACCTACCTTTTTGCACTAATAATGTAATGAGGCATTACACACACCACTCCCATTACTACTGTATTGGGTGGTCCAGCATTGTGCGACACGAGTACTGGAGTATTGTCTCATTTTACTATACATATATACACACACACACACACCTCTACACATCAGTAGTTGGGTGAGGCTTTCTGTGTGAAGGCTGGTTGGTGTATTTGTGTTAGTATTGTGTTTGGTAGATGTTATCCAATGTTGTTTAACATGTTTTTCTTGACAATTAAGTTTGTGATTCATTGACTGTTGTAGTAATACAAATGCTATATTCATTATAAATAGTTGTGCACATTACTATGACCCATCGATACACTTGCAGCACCTGAAGGAACCTGAATGGCCCCCGTTTTTTTGGGATGCCCAGGGTCTCCTCAGGGGGCTTGCAGGAGTGATCACTGGTCCTTGAATGTCGCATATCTTTACTTTGATATGCCCGAATACGAAATTCTCAATTTTCTTTTTTTTTTTTTTATAAAAAAAATTTCTTGAGATTTGCTCTGGTAGTTCTCCGGAGACTTTTTGAAGTATCGAATTAAGGGTTTGAAGTATCGAATTAAGGGTGTAGTTGTATGTATTAACATATAGAAGTACTCTGTACAGACGCGATTGGTGGCTGATGTAGAGTTGAGAACATAAGTTTCAATACAGATAAGGATGGTTAAAACAAATTGCTGTATCATGTTTTCACATTCGTATATGATGCTATTGTTTTGAAGAGTAGATGTTTTCTGATAAACGAAGATGTTAATGTATTTAGTAAAGTGTTTCGGGTAACGAATAGAGGGAAGGTGTTAAACCTTTGACACACCAGTGTGTATGAATATTGTCAATGATTAGCAAGGGTATATACAGTCGTGGTGAAAAATAATCATCTATATAGGGGTAACTCGCATAAGTTTGACAGGTTCCCTCTGTTCCTTAGATGAGAAACTTTCCAATAAATACGTCGACTACCATTTTTTAATTTACTACAAGCAGCTACACGCTACTTAAAACAATAATATATGTGAACGTGAAAACATTAGATAGCAAATTGTTTGAGATGCCCATATGTGGATGATTATTATTGACCGTGACTGTATCTATTTAAATAGTAGTTATGCCTACATATATGTAAACCGAGTGATTTATTTGCAGATTAGACTATGTATAGATGTCCAGTGACGTTGGAGCTAATATAAGGGGAATAGTGTCGTGTTGCCAGCTGATGGTGACACTGCTCATACTTCCCGTTCTGCACTGACTCTCTCGTCACTACCAATTACCGAAAATGTTGTGACCTACCTTCATAACAAAGAATAAGGTAAGAAAGTGTTATGGATGTTTCTCCACTGATTTTGTAAATGGGTGATGTTATGGTGGTTTAGTAAATGTCAAATATAAATGTCAAAATAATATTTGGTTTGGAATTAAGGGGGTACCAGGTACAGTTGTGGACAATATCAAACCCCTCTTGACTGTAACTCAATCAGATGAGGGGTGCAATATTTTTGTCCATGATAGTACCTGAAAGGGGTCCCTGTGGTCAATATGACCTTTTTTAAACTGAAATATAAATAACTGAAATATTTTGAGTGATTTACCTGTATAGTATAATATGCCAATTAGTCAATATATTAGGATGTTGCAAACATTCATATTTTATTCCTAGAAAATCTGAAAACAATTAAATTTTGATGTGACTACTAGATAATATGCTTTTAATAGCAGTTTGAGGCCTTTGTTTACATATTGTGGAAATAGAGTTTGGGAAAAGTGACCGAAAATGCCATTTTTTCGCTAATTTGATGTTAATGAAAATAGGCCATGCCAGCATTCATTTGTATGTGAAAATTTCCAAATAGTTGTTATAGGGCTGTAGACATACTAAATGGCTGTTCACTGGCAAAAAACAAACCATTGATCAATTATTAATACTGTGTTTATTTAATATTGTTACATATACATAGATCGTTTTATTCACACAAAATGTAGACCTGTATAAATGTTAACCTGGAAAGTTTCAACAGTACTCCAAATAGTTTAGGACCCCCAGGTAACCCCTTAAGCATATCCTGAGAATTTCGCATCCCACTTCTTGATGCTGTGGCAAAACTTGTGCAGATAACTTGGTATATAATTATTAGCATAAGTTTAACATGCAAGCCAGTGAATGTTATGTCCCTAGTCAGCAAGCATTAATAGTTAGAACATCATAGTTAGCAGACTCGGTTTTCACCTACTATATAGTATGTACCCCCTTTCCACACTGTATTAACCCTATGTGAAATGATTTTCAGATGGATGGTTTGTGAGGATTGACAACATCCTGCCTGGAGTGTTGGTAGCCATGTAGGTGAAAGACTGGTAGTGGTTGCAAGAATGATTTTGTATTTTATTGGTAAGTAGAATTATTGTTGTAAATTTTAACATTATAAAATGTATATATTATTTGTAAATGTAAGGCAGTCATTATAAAGTAATTTGTATTGGATATAAGAGTGAAAGAAATATCCTAAAAAAAAATATTTATATAAAGGTTAAGTGACCCTGTGATGTAGTTGTTTCGAGTAATGCAAAACATCCAATTCTCGTATACATGTAAAATGAGTTATTTATTTACAGGTTAGACTGTACGTCTAGAGATGCAGTGATGTTGGAGCTGATATAAGGGGAATGATGGTTATACTTCCCGTCCTTCACTCGTCACTAGCAATTACCGAAAATGTTGCTGGACCTAGTCATACAAAAGAATAAGGTATTTCTCTACTGATTTTGTTAATGGGTGGTTTAGTGTATAAATGTCAAAATAATATTTGGTTTGGAATTAAGGCAGTACCAAGGCATCTGAAAGGGGTCAATGACTTTTTTTAAACTTAAATTTATTATTTGAGTAATTTACCCGTTTTGTATAATATGCAAATTAGTCGAGAAATAAGGTTACATTAAATAGTAACGGGATGTATCGCCATTTGGTTTTCATTTTTACAGAAAATGTAAACTAATATTTCTCGGTGCTCTAGACATACTAAATGACTATTCACTGAAAACCATTGATCAAGTATTAATACTGATATGTTGATTTCATAAATTGCGTTACATAATGTATACAAATACTTATTCATACATGTTAACTTGCAAAGTTTCAACACTTTATTCCAAATAGTTAATGTCGAATTATTTTCAGATGGATGGTTTGTGAGCAGTGACAACATCCTCCTCCCTATTGTGGTGGGTATTGGCAAGACTGATGTGTTTTGCTCATATTTGCCCCTGTATGGAGTATGGCTCTCATGTGTGGGGGGGATCAACCTTCACAACACTACTGGACAAGGTGGAATCAAAGGCCTTTCGTCTCATCAACTCTCCTCCTCTTACTGATTCACTACAACCTCTATCTCTTCGCCGCAGTGTTGCATCACTTTCTCTCTTCTATCGCTATTACACTGGACATTGCTCTTCTGAACTCTCTCAATGTATGCTTCCTCCCCTCAGGAGAACATGCAACACTCGTCAAGCCTCTCGTTCTCACCCCTTTTCTGTCCAACTCCCTCATCCAAGAGTTAACAGGTACTCTCAGTCTTTCATATACACAACTGGAACACTCTACCTTCATCCATCTTTCCACCTTACTACGACTTATGTACCTTCAAATGCAATGTGTCAGGGCATCTCGAACGAAATTGGACCACTCTCTCACTGTACTATGTAGATGAGGACGGTAAGGTGGCCTTTGTCCTCATCTTTGTTAATAAAAAAAGTTTGTAAATTTGAACAAAATAAAAATTACCAAGAGTTTGATGTTTTTAATTTCAAAACATACCTTTTGTTTAAAATTGGCACGATTAATCATGTTTGATTAAATTTGTATGATGCACATTATCCATTAAGACTACTTGTATCTTATATGGCAATAATAAAAATTATAGTTCTTTAGGAATACGTAGAAAAGCACAACCTTAGGCATAAAAATTAAAGTAAAAAATCTTCAACAAAATTTATTTAAATATAATCCTGACTTGCTTTTACAAACTACCCCTAATTACAGGCAGGACTTATGAATTTTTTTTTAAAAACTAGGAATTATAGTACATTAACTCATTTCACAATTTACTGTCTAATGATTTCATATTCTTAAGAATGTGTGTAGCTGCTTATATTAAATCAAACTTTCCAATAAATAGGTCAAAATATTACGCGAGTTACTCCTATATGCATGATTATATTTGGCCGCGACTGTACATTGAGAAAAATAACTATTTAATTCACAAACAATATGCGTCTCAAGTACATTAACAACTTGTTCTCCAAGAGGGAAGGCGTGACGTATGTGCGAACACACACTCTGGCCAGATGGTGCTCCTCGTCACAACTGAAAAAAGATTTTGATAGACATTCAGGTTGTATTCCTGTAAATATAAACTCCAACGTGTGAGTCGCTGGTTTTTATTTTAATGGTTGTTGATCAGTATATACATTAAAATGTAGACCAATTATGAGTGACAAGAGTTTTCTCCGGCAATAATTAAGCTGTGTTATCCTGCAATAGTACTGCGCCTAAATTACTCGCATCAACTGCTAACTTAAATGGTTTGGTAAAATTTGGAGCCTGCGACTCGCACTATCGTGTCCACTCATACTTAGTATCCTTACATAATGGGACCACAGACGCTATATCTCTCCTACACCGAGGTCTGGGGAAACTGCATCTGACGTTAATTATAGCTACATGATTTTCTCTTCGGTAATACAGCTTAATCATATTAACATGACAACTCTTCCGTTTATCAGGAGTTTCTACCACATGATTAACATCAGATAACTTTTTCACAATCCTATAAGGTAATAATAAGAGTATCTCATCTCCAGGCTTAAATATTCCAGTCTGAGCCTTGTTCAAGTTATTTTTCTTTGACATTATGACCAAACAGCAACTCAAAGGGACTAAAACCTAGGGGTTCTATAGTACCCTGACTTTGAGGGTGATAAGCAGTAGAGGACACTTGTGGAATATTTCGTCCGACTGTATCTCCTTTGGCAATCCAAAATTAATTACTTCTCTAACAACAACAGAAGCAGATGTATTGCTTCGGGATAACGGTTGCCATGTCTATTATTGTTAAGATGTACAAGTGACCATTTTGACGTTCTAGTAAGTGGTCCAACAATGTCTACCTATACCCTTTCAAATGGTTCTCTAAAATGAGGAAGTGCAAGTTTTAACGACTGATTTGGCTTACCCATCTTTTGCTAAGTGTCACACGTCCGGCAGTACTCCGCAACATCTCTCTTGAGGCTTGGCCAGTAGAAGCAACTCCTGATGCGCGCCACAGTCTTCCTTATTCCTAGGTGTCCCTGTACGGTTCTGAAAGCCAAGCTGATATTATCATTCTGGGTCAAATAGGGTAAACAACATACATGACCATTAAGTGTACCTGTATCCCTCTGGAGTACCATACATTAACTTTCCCATATCTTGTTTTCGTATCTACTGAAGTCCAAGGAGGTCATTCTTAATGGGAGAGAGAGAAGGAAGGTTGGACTGAGTTATCTTGTTTATAATCTGTAGCCAGGTACCTCCGTTTCCTTCACCTTTCAAGGAAGTAGGAGTTATATGAATTAGACCATCCCCTTTTTCTTCTGACCAATAATTACTCGAGATATATGTCAACTGAAGCTGAGATTGTATATAAGCAGTGAAGCTTAACTAATAGGTAGGATTACTTAAACTGTCTCACCAAGAGAGACTATACATATATAACCAGACACATTCGTGTAATTCTTTCAGGACTACAACCTGCTCAACAGACCTCCATGAATTATCATCTTTATCTGCATCTATCGGTACACATTTTTTTAACACTTCCACTAGACTTTCATCTGCCTTTTGCAACTCTAATAATAATCTTTTACTATCAACATCGAAATCATTCTTACCTACTATAGTTTCTCCTAAATTTATGACATCATCTACAGAAACATGTTCAGGAGCAAGCAACGCATTTTGTGACATTACTTTCGTCACAGCAAAGGAAAGAAATACTACAGGATCCCTCTTAACTAATTCCTCAGTGGCTTTGTTCCTCTCAGGCTCATTGGACACAATGAGAACAGGGTGAACTCTGCCTCCAGACACTAAGTTACTGGTCAATGGAGCAGATACACAGCCAGATAATCCTCTTAGGACATTCCTTCCTAAATTTTCATAATCACCCACCAATTTACTCAGTATGAGTGACTGTGATGCCCCAGTGTCTCTTAACAGCCTGATAGGGACAGCCTTCCCCCCCTGAATTAATTTTCCATCCAATATAAAGTTATCAAAAGTGCCTTGCTTGCTCTCACTACATTCAGTTTCATAATGTTTCTTTACATCAATACAATTATCTTCCAAAGAAGAAATGAAAGAGACGGCCTTAAAGTCTCTCAAATACTGACACACTTTTTAAAGCAGTCTCTCTCTAAATGCCCTAATTTACCACAATAGAAACAAGCCTTGGGTTTATCTCTCACCTGCTTGACCATCATGGGTTGGCCCTGTGGTGCCTTGCTGTGGGTACACTACATTTCTACGAGGTGGCGGTACATTATTATAATCATACGTTTTATTCTTCCCATTTTCCGTTAAATCACATACTCATCAGCTATGATGGCAGCTCTCGCTCCATTCTCTATCCCCCTCTCCAAAATATGGTGATATATCCCTATTTATAGTCCTACAAAAGTCCTCTAGTAACAATAACTCAAAATTCCCATTTATTTGTTTGGAGTGTAACCATCGTTTAAAAGCCTTGTCTTATGTAAAAAATCCAGTACTCGTAAGCATGCAATATGGCAGCTTTCACTTTCTCATCATCATTGCATTCATTTACCTCTAAAACCGTATAAGCGCTTATGGCTTTTCCTTTCAACACGCCTTGTAACAATATAGCCCACTTATCCTTCGGCCACCTCATATTGAATGCTACCTTCTCGAATGACATAAAATATTCAGTTGGATCATTTTCATATGCTTCGTTACATCAAAATCTGTGTTAAGCACATCACATTCCAGCCTCTGCTGTTCAAGCTGTGCCTGTATCCTAGCCAACTCAACCTGTTGATCCGTTACACTAGAATTTAATATTTGCCTCATACTCGGCAATCCAATTTTTACAGGTTCTACCTCCCTTTGTTCTTCCCCAGCTGCCATGTCCAACCCTTGTGCACTCTGTACACTCCTACCTGACCTCCCCTGCATATCATTACACACCTTTTCCACCAAGTTTGCCTTAAGAATATCAGAAACCTCCAGTACCCCTAATCCCCTTGCTACCAACTGGGTTAAAGTATATCTTCTAATTTAGATTAATATCAATATGCAAACATATTAGTTAATTATATATACAATACCGTGATGAAGGTTTAAGTTAGTGGTGGGATTTGGTTTGGTCACTAGAAAAATTGGCGGATACCACCGAGCGTGCCATCGTCGCTCGTGTCGCTCTTCACTTCACCTTTTCTAAGACTGTCCAACTACTCATTGCATCCAATAATGCCCATAATACGTGAAAATAGTCATAAGCAACATTAATAACTACTAATAACAACATTTACATACCGACAGTGAGAAGTTGATGGGTGTAGCATGATGTAGCGATGAAAGTTAGGGTTGTGGATGTGGAGGGTGCAATGGGTTGTACTGTACAAGTCTGCTATCTCCAGGAGGAACTGGTGAAACCTCTTGTTCTCTTCAAAAGACATTATGAACATTGAGCGTGCCAGATAACCAACGAAATGTTTCTTTCGTGTGCCAAAGAGAGGAACTTTAGATTTAACTTCTCGCTTGAGACTCCATTCAATCAATACCTCCCGACAAAAGCTTGCCCAGTCACAAATGCTTTTATTAGCGAGTCCTACCTCATTTTTGACCAAACTATATGAAAAACGTTGCCTTAAATAAACATTAACAAACAATAATAAAGTTTCTATATCAATATGAACATTATGAAAAAAAGTATTTGGTATAATCCTGCGTACCGGGAGTAACTGTATTTATACATATTTCACTTATAATGCAATACTTTTATGGTAAACTTGTAGTTTTAATATGTGTTGTATGTCGGAGATTGTTTAATAGGATTAAACATGGAAGTTACGCATTATAAATAGTAATTACAGAATAAAAATTTCAATTTGGGCTCTTGTTGTAATGTCGCACGGTATTGGTCCAAACGTGAGGTGACGTCATCGAACTTTGTCGCCGTTTTATTGGATGTTGATGAAAATGTCATCAAAGTTTGCGATTACTTATTGGCTCCTATATAAAAAAAACGTCAGTACTTTACCACTTATTATTGGCTGAAAAATAAGCAAAGCAGGGTTGTCCTACCATACAATATGCAAGTACGCAAATAAATGCTATTCAATCACTATATGTGGATATTGTTAAATATTGTAGCCTACTTTGGTACTACATGTTCATCATTTACATTTTTTTTATTATTATGTGGACATATTGATGGTGCATTTCTTCCGTAATACATTCATGCAGTTGCCATTCTTTGTAGTGGTTGCCAAATAATGGATTGTATATTTGATTAATTGGAGCCTCAGCCAGTAATGATAATATTGTTGGTCTGTCACCGTCTGTGTGGTAGTGGTGTACTTCCCACTCTCGTCCTCCTGGTGATATAAATTGTACTAATACGAATCGGATTTTCGATGTAATCCACATACAAGACAGTGATAAAATCATTATTAGTGGAGGAGTTAATTAAGTGATTATAGTGACCAGATCATAGAAATTTCTTGAAGGATACTATCATAAAGCTACGTATCCTGAACGGTGAACGCCATACTTCCGAGGAACTATACGAGAGAATTAACTTCAATAATTTCTGTATAGATTGAAATACAAGGACACATTCCCTAACCAGTTTCTTCATGATATTGCGTAGTTTTATAAACAGGACTTGAAGAAAGTATGTAATGTACATTTTTTAATTAGTTTGTACTATTTATGCTTAAAGGAACCAGGTGTCCCGAAGGACACCCGGTTAGGTCCCGGTAGTTTGCCTAGGTTAGGTCCCGGTAGTCTGTCCAGGTTAGGTCCCGGTAGTCTGTCCAGGTTAGGTCCCGGTAGTCTGTCCAGGTTAGGTCCCGGTAGTCTGTCCAGGTTAGGTCCCGGTAGTCTGTCCAGGTTAGGTCCCGGTAGTCTGTCCAGGTTAGGTCCCGGTAGTCTGTCCAGGTTAGGTCCCGGTAGTCTGTCCAGGTTAGGTCCCGGTAGTCTGTCCAGGTTAGGTCCCGGTAGTCTGTCCAGGTTAGGTCCCGGTAGTCTGTCCAGGTTAGGTCCCGGCAGTCTGTCCAGGTTAGGTCCCGGTAGTTTGCACAGGTTAGGTCCCGGTAGTCTGTCCAGGTTAGGTCCCGGCAGTCTGTCCAGGTTAGGTCCCGGTAGTTTGCACAGGTTAGGTCCCGGTAGTCTGCCCCCTCCCAGTTTCGGTTAGGTCAGGTCAGGTAAGGTAATGTTAATTAACAGTTATTTCTACTCAATTTCATAAAATAATATATGTATGAAATGCAATATAGAATTCAAAACATAGAGACGGAGTTCTCGTAATTAAGAGGAAGTACGTGTATATAGGATATTAAATTTAACTGGGTGTAAAAATGTAAAATACGACAAAACAGGGGTATCTTTTGTTTTGTTACTTTCAAATTATTTTTTTCTACATTTTTAATTTATATCCAATTATGTATTTCCTTTACTTATTTCATAATATCAATATACATCACATACATATGACGTAATAGGACTTAGGTGTAAAATAACCTGGTGTAAATAAGCGGGTGTCACATGGTGTAATGCTATTAGCCGAGCAGGTCATGACGTCATGGCTGCCTAGGCCGATGACGTCATGGCATACAACCAATCACAAGCAAGGATACAAGCCATCTTGTTTCTCTATGTTTACATGGCCGACGTTCATCTTCATAGCCGTATCTCAACCCCTCTCTTTCCCTGATATATTTCATGCCCTCCCCTACTATCGGGGTTAATATTCTTGGATAAAATCAGGAAACAGCTAACAAAAATATTACCATAACATACAACCAATATAAATCATTAGTGTTGAAATAAACAATTACTCCCGGTACGCAGGATCTTACCAAGTATTTTTATATACAGATTGACTCCAGTCACACTTAGCCCTTTTCTTTTTGTGTTTTGCAAAATACTTTTGGCAGCGCCAAAGTTTTAGAAAAGTCTAGTGTAGCTGGTTTTCCACAATTGTCACAATTTTTCTGTGATAATATTACGTTATGATTAACACATAAATCAAAAAGTTGCCTGAGCTCACCTTTGTAGGTCTGATGAAATTCCCACATACTCAAGTCACAAGCAGGGCAACGTAATGGCGGCGGTCGAAGTAGTTGCAGGGTCATCCATGATGAGAGGTCAAGTTGGACTGAAAAAAAACATTAATTAGGGCTGTATACCTATGGACTCATGGTGTTGGTCTGGTTTACCGTTGGTCTTTAAAGCAGTCAAGTATAGTTACATGAACATATGTTACCCATAATATAATTTTGGTATCGTTGGTGTTAAGAGGCAGGTGGGTACTTACTTCAAGAGGTGCGTAGGTGAGACTGTGTGACGTATGAAATGCATACCATAGGGATTCCGGCGCCGGAGAAATACATAAAAAAGTGAGTTGAGAAGCGTAAATGTATAGGAAATTGAAAATATCAATTATATGATATAAGTGGACTTGAATAACAATTAAAATCATTTAAATGCATGTAGCCTTAAAATATAACGAGAATATGAGTTGAAATTACATGTAATTGTGTGTATACAGATAATTACCTCGGGACTACTTCCTCATGAGGAATTGAAATGGCCATTATTGGATGCAATGAGGTTCTGCTGCTGCATTGAGCAGTTGGACACTCTTACAAAAGGTGAAGTGAAGAGCGACACGAGCGACGATGGCGCGCTCGGTGGTATCCGACATGTTTGTTTACATTTTTACATGGAGTCTCAAGCGACAGGGCAAGATTGGCGGTAAAGACATGATTGTCGAAATTGATGAGAGCAAGTTTGGGAAGAGGAAGTATAATGTAGGCAGGATTGTGGAGGGCCAGTGGGTCTTTGGAGGAATTTGTAGGGAAACTAAATCAACCTTTTTAGTTCCTGTAGAAAAGCGTGACAAGGACACCCTACTCCAGATAATCAAGGACAAAATAGAGCCAGGTTCCATTATCATCTCGGACTGTTGGAAGGCCAATAACTGTCTGCAAGATGAGGGATTCCAACATTAACTGTAAACCAGTCTTAACTTCGTTGACCCGACCACTTTAGCCCACACCAACACCGTGGAGAGACTGTGGCGAGAAGTTAAATCTAAAGTTCCTCTCTTTGGCACACGAAAGAAACATTTCCTTGGTTATCTGGCACGCTCAATGTTCATAATGTCTTTTGAAGAGAACAAGAGGTTTCACCAGTTCCTCCTGGAGGTACAACCCACTGCACCCTCCACATCCACAACCCTAACTTTCATCGCTACATCATGCTACACCCATCAACTTCTCACTGTCGGTATGTAAATGTTATTAGTAGTTATTAATGTTGCTTATGACTATTTTCACGTATTATGGGCATTATTGGATGCAATGAGTAGTTGGACAGTCTTAGAAAAGGTGAAGTGAAGAGCGACACGAGCGACGATGGCGCGCTCGGTGGTATCCGACATGTTTGTTTACGCAAATTTTTGTAGTGACCAAACCAAATCCGACCACCAACTTAAACCTTCATCACGGTATTGTATATATAATTAACTAATATGTTTGCATATTGACATCAACCTAAATTAGAAGACGTGCTTATAAACATTAACCGTAAAAATGATTCAACATCATCTTGACATATTAACACAGGCATATCTATTAATATTATTCCCATCACATATACCAACATTTTTGTTAAGAGAACAGAACACCTTGAATGACGTCTATCATGCAACTACCAAATTTAAGGAAAACAAAATATTCACCCCAGATAAACAAGTATCCTGGCGAGGTCTCCAAATTCATGTCACGGTCTTTACTTATAAGACCCAATGCACCGTTGCTCTCCCAAATACTTTAGATTGACACTATGAGGGCATACTTCAAACATTGAGAAAAATAACATTAATTTAATTCACAAACAATATGCGTCTCACTCAAGTACATGGAATACATTGACAATTTGTTCTGTTCTCCCAACTTATGTACTACAAAAATAATCACCTTAATACTACTTACAAATATCGGAGCACAAGAAGCAGAGGGAACGTCTGAAACCCCAACTTCTTGACCAATACCACGGATGAATGCATGCACCCACACTCTGCCATTGGTTGCCTTTCCTCGCTCGTTCCCTTGCCATATGATGATTCAGGCCACTCGTGCTTCTCGTCACAATCTAGATGAGTAATATGTTCATTAAGTTCTTTTAAATTCAAAATAACTCTGGCTGTACCATCTTAATAGATGGAGAAAAATTATTATTATTATTATTAATCATCTGGTTTACATGTTTCTACTATCTTACCTTAGAGAAGCCGGTAAACAAGAGAATGTAGAGACAGGGAGCCGGTTATGATGACGTGCGTTGACAGCCTGTCTGTAATCAGTCTACTCCGTAGATGTAGCTGGTAGCCATATTGCATTTCCACATAAAAACCTCGGCTTATCATAAAAAGTGACCTTCACTGTTCAGTCTACTCCTTGTAAATAGCTGAAAGCCGGAAAAAAAATAGCAATTCCTTAGAAAAGCCTCGGCTATGAAAAATAACACTCGGTGACCACTGCTACAAACAGCAGGCTAAAGACGTGTGAACTGGTACTTTATAGGGGATTTCCACTTCCTCGCTCTCAGAGGGAGAAACTTCATGAAAAACACTATAATCTGAATTACTGCACTTCAGCGCATTAGCCTCTGACTTCGTATCTAGTTATTCAAATAAACCAGTTAATAAACCACTAGACTGGTGATTGTGAAGGGCCCCCTTCGTGGCGTTCTAGATGGCTTCTCCCGGTCTGACATCGGACTGAAAACTAATTAGGTTTGAGTCCCGTATAAGAATATCCTTGAATTATACACTGTAAGTCCTACACAAAAAATGCCAATATTTAGCTGAAACACCAATATAGAAAATATGGTAAAAGCTCACCAGGCTAAACTCCTTGGAGAATGCCGGAAAATCACAGAGAGACGTTGTAGTAGCTTGATGAGAGATGTTGACTGAACGAGGGCTGGTAGCGAACTGGCGTCAGGCGAGTGGCGAGGGGCCGGCTGTGCGGGCATCTCATTGGGTACCGTTGTGACGTCAGTTAAAATGTTGTGAAGTGAAACTGTAAGTATGTGGATATAATTATGTGTGTGGGGGAGAAGACTTATTTTAGGCTGTAATTGTGATTTTAACCGGCTCTGGTCAAACCATATTCAGTGAACTGTGTCATAGTTAAAATAATAAGTCAGTCAGGCTGAGCTAATTGTCGGTGGTCTCCCTGTGAGTTATTATTTCTGTGACAAATGTGTTTCGTGTGTGGGTGTGAAACAGTGAGTCGTAAGGGACCACGAAGTTTCTTAATTCTTCCATCGGCGCCGGCGATGTTGAGAAATCTATCTCCGTCTATGTTTTGAAATAAAACTACGTGTACTGTGGCCACTATTTAGGAGTGTGAGTGAGTTAGCATAATACTGTCATTATTATTTCTTTTTTGAATCTTTCTCTAGTGTCATAAACAATTATTCTTAGTTATTACTATATGTTTAGGGGATACAGTAGTGTTAGACCCTATATATTTTTTTATTTACTAGTCAGTGGGGTGGAATAATTAACTTTGAATAATTAATAATGAGGCTAGTTATTATGGCAGACAGTTCACACTGGGTACTGCTACTCCAGTCAGGTGGGAGAACCAGAGTTAAATGCAATGCACAACAAGCCATTGTCTGAGACATTCTCATCTTTTGTGGCCGAATTTGATTTCTACTTATTCTTCAAAAATATACACGTTACCCCTGCCAAGTTCTCTCTAGTCTTCACAGATAAAGAAGACAACTACTAGCCCTAACCCCAGCAAACTTTAGACGGTAAACATTTTTTTTTTCAAAATTAATTCCTCGACCAACTTTACACTTTTATCAATATCAAATTTTTGATGGCCTTTAGCGGCATCGTGTCTTGGGTATTATACTAAACGTAAAAAGGAACCTCGTATACCCTGCCTAAAGTGCCTATACACTCCCACGTACGGAAATAATTTTTCACGACACCTCTAGCCCGGCTATTTCATTTTTCTACTCGTCTTACAAGGATAGGATGTCAAAAGGGAGGCATGACTGATTGCTATTGGGTACCGCAGACACGAATATATATTACTAGCAGCGATACCCGACGTTGTCCGGGTGAAGATCCTACATGTGGTTCTGTCAAGAAATTTCCTCTATTTTTATGTGAACTTATTAAGAGGGTGGAAGGAGTCCATTATCCGGTGTGGTTGCTGGTCCCCCAGAGAAGCCATGCTAGCTTTACAACCACAAAAGTTATCCATGATGCAACTACAGCAGAAGGTGGCATTGTAACACCCATAATTAAATAGCAAGGAAGAAAAAATATATGTTGACAAATAAACTGGTGACTAAAAGAAAGAATGGAATGACCATAATGTTACGAAATATTTTATGCTATGATTGGTTAGGCTAGGTAATGTTATGGTGTTCAACATTTTGTGGTTTTAATTCATTGCTAAACTGGGCATGCAAGCCAGGCCTGCTTGCATCGAGACCATAGAGTCTATGTTGAGAAAGAGGGGATTCGAACCTGGGATCTTTCGGTTAGCCTTCAGCTTCTCATATAGAAACACACACGCTTATTCTCTCTATTTCTTACACACGCTCTCTCGCTCTAAATTTCACACAAAAGTTCAAATACTATTACATCAGTTTACAGTAAAAAATGCAGTCCAGTTTCGCACAGACTCGAGGCCAGCCACCTCGTCCACCACAACATGCTGGTGTTGTATTTGGTAACAGTGGGAGCTGTGAACTGGACAGACATTCAGTCGTCACCTCTGACGAAACAAACCCAATGATACTTTAATATGCAGATTTAACTGGTTTTCAGTCAATATCATGCACGTAAAACTATTGTGTTGATAATGAGAAACGTGTTATAAAAATTGTGGATATATTACAACACATATGATACTTTCATTCATATTAGACATACGTGTTCCTGACCTATACAATATTTCGATTTGATGCAGTATTTCAGTGAGTCAATCAGTCATTCCGAGTTCTGTTGTCGAGTCAGTCTTGTCGCAAAGCAGGAGAGCCAATCTGGTCCCCAAAATAATGTAAGATAAATAATAAAATACATATAGCAGTGATTGATTTAGAATGTACGTCAGGCAGGATAATGTTTATATAATAATAGGGGATACATGTAGGGTGAAGCGGGGTCTATACTCCCTCTGAATACGTAAGTCGTAGCGCTACTATCACGGAGAAGAGAAGGTAGACAGACGGAGAAGAGAAGGTAGACAGACAGACAGACAAGACACCGGCCACCTCACCACTCAAGAGACCCCCCTGACTCGCCCCCAACAGGACGCGACAAGGTGCTTGGAGCCTGAGTATAATTTGTGGTGTGAGAGAGAGAGAAAGAATAGTCAGGTGGGGGAGAATGGGAATGTGAAATTTGTGCACGAGAGAAAATGTGCGTGCGACGTGAGCGGAAATGTGTGTGTGTGGGAGAGAGAGAGAATAGTGTGTACTGTGCGTGCGAGAGTCAGTGGGGGGAGATAAAGGGAACGAGCGAGGGTAGTAAAAAATGGGAGTAGTAGAGAGTGAGATAGGAAGAGAATGGAGAGATAAGATTGAGAGAAAGGGGGTTGGGGTTACAAGGGAGAGGGTATAGATGTGTTTGCATGCGTGTGTGTGTGTGTGTGTGTGTGTGCCAGTGCCCGGGTGACCTGTGGGGTGCATGGACTGCCAGTGTCGGTGTTACCACTGTTCAGAGAAGGTGTGCTGCGCCTCCCTCTCTCTCTCACGCTCCCTCACATTTCTCTCTCTCTCTCTCTCTCTCTCTCACGTTCCCTCACATCCAGATCTCCCTCACATTCCCATCTCCCATGCTTCCTCACATTCCCATATCCCATGTTTTCTGTTATTCAATTATCACATTCTTAACTTGCATGCTTCCTCAAAGTCACTTCTCCCATAACTCTCTCAACCTAACTATTTCCTTCTCTTTTGTCTGTCATTAAATCTATGAGTATGGTGTTTTCTTAATCTTTCCCTCAAGTTTATCCGTCTATTTTTCTCTGTACTCTTATCCTTGCTTTCACATTCCAATTCTTCTTCACTTCATCTTTCTTGTTTATCTTTATCTCTTCACCTCCAACTTCCTCCCTCGCTCGCTCTTCTCGCTCACACTCCCCTCTCTCTCTCTCTCTCTCTCTCTCTCTCTCTCCTTCTCGCGTTCTTCCTTGCTTACATTCCTTTGCTTAATATAATACTATCTCTTCTTGCAGTTCTTTCTTGTATAAACTTTCACTCTCCTCTACCTCTCACCTCTAAGATTTTACCATTAATTGTTAAATCCATACTCCAACGTTACTACTAGTTTATTTTCTCACTCACTTTCTCATTCTCAACTTCTCTCTTTCTCTTTCTTTTACTATCTTCCACCATTCACCCTGCATTATTTTGTATTCTACCTCACTGTCTCACTATCATTCTGAACAATACTTTTCCCCAGAATCCTAGACACTGCATGTGTTACTCCTTTTCTTGTTAGACTTTCCTATTTTGTTTTCATATAAATAGAATCGTCCATGTAATAATAATTGATCCCTTGAATTTCCCTTTTACTCCCTTTTATAAATCTCGCTTTACCTTAGAATTCTCCCTTTTCACACCACCTTTACCACTTCAGCCCACACACATACATTATATACGTACACGTGTATACATTACTCATCAAATCCACTTCGGGCAAACAAAGTAATATCCTCCATCAATACCACGATATCCAATAACAATTCTACTCAAAACATTCCCACTCACCCAACCACTGAAGCTGCTCTTTTCTAGTCCAGTAGCCAACCCGTGCAGGTATACAGTAGCTTTAGTCCTTCCTGTATTAGTCTTATCGCAACTTTACATTCCCATTTATTTCTCTTAGGCATCTCAGAGTCCACCTGTTGTCTCATTCCTATCAGCGTTTTTTAACCTTAATTATTCACGTCCTGTCACCTCTTGTATAGTGATTAATTAAAAACTTTCATGGCAGTGTGCGTGAATGTGTGTGTATTATATTTTTTAAAAAGAGGATAATTTCATACATTTTACTCTATCCCTAAAGTTCATTAAAACAGCCATCTGAAAATCGCTAATCTGAGATCCTTAATTACCCTCTGTAGCGACGAAGTGTAATCTGGCCAGAACCTCTTTATAATTATATACTGTACAGTCACCAGCACTAATAAGTATACAGCTTTAGTTGATGAAGTTTTGATCACTCCAATTCACCAACCAACTAATTCCAGAGAATATTTTATTTACTATTTATTATTACTACAGGTATTCAAAGTTCACCTGTATACTTATTAGTGGTGGTGACTGTACTTGCTGCACAGACTACACAATCGAACTGTACTCTACATTTCAGAAGTCTTATTCCCAGCAACCCCGAGCCTCCATTTCACTACTCCAACTTTAAGAGGGTAAGATATTGCCTACAAATTGGAACACAGCTGATTCCTCCACATCATGCCAAGAAACAGACTTACAGAGCCTCAATATACGAGTAGCTTAATTAATGAATCTGTTTTGTTGCCTCGTTAGAAAAATATTAGCATCCTTCACTTCCTCCACTACACACTATATTTTTACGAGGGTAATAACTACACTTTTAGTAGACTGGAGCGCCTTCATTCCTTCAAAGATGTCAGGAAAAAAGTACCAGATGATAAATAATAAATGCGTTCTGTTGTCTGAAATAGTTTGGAGGAATCAGGTACACTCGATTTACCAACACTTTTCTCTACCCCCTTAATTACAGAAACTCTCTTCTTTGTTAAACCCCCAAGTACTAAGGGAACCCTAACTCACTCACTCACTCACTCACTCACTCTCTCTCTCTCTCTCTCTCTCTCTCTCTCTCTCTCTCTTCTTCGTGAATGGATAGGATATAGATTCCTCCAAACTATGAGCCAGGAAACAGGGGACGAACTCAGTGTCTGTTTCTTGTTACAGTTTGGAGGAATCAGTAGCCCTTCAACAGGACAGTGCTAAATATATTCTCCCTTTAACGCACAGCAGCAATATCACACACACACACACACAACGACATCCCATAACAACAACAACAACAACAACCCCTATAACAAGATCAAACTCAGGTACAACAAACAGAGCTAATTCTCAGATACACACATACATACAGACGATACACTTACTGGCTCTCTCACTCCCCACTCACTCTCTCCTCAAAAAAACAAACAAAAAAACAACAATATTAATAATCTCTCCCTCTTGGATTAAAAGTTCCCTTCCTCCATGTCAACTTTATACATATGTTTTATTTCCTTCTGTCCATCCCCTCTGTTATCCATTCTTTCCCTGACTTCCTCTCTTTCTCACACCATCCATCCCTCCCTTTCTTCCTTCCTCCATCCCTCCCACCTTCCCTACACCTCACTCCTCCCCTTATAGTTACTCCCTCAATTTAACCTCACATTGGATATTCATGCCCAGACAATTACCAATATATCAGTCTCCATTTCATTATTCATATGGCCATTATTTAACACTACTCTCAGGCTCAATTGACGCACACGTGGCGTTTATTGAATTATGGGTTTTAATAATATTCAACCCTCTGTGTGTCTCATTTGCATATCCTGTATTCAATAATGATGTAGTGTTCCATCACATCAATCAATGGGAACCGTACAGCACCTCCACCAACCACAGTATTTATTATGTATAGTGTTAGTATTCATATCATTATTAATTATTCAGTAAAATGAGTTGCGGCGTTCGTTACCCAAAGTAAATGTAGATACTCTCTCTCTCTCTCTCCTCTCTCTCTCTCTCTCTCTCTCTCTCTCTCTCTCTCTCTCTCTCTCTCTCTCTCTCTCTCTCTCTCTCTCTCTCTCTCTCTCTCTCTCTCTCTCTCTCTCTCTCACACACACATATATTGGAGAGGTTGCTTTCATTTCAGTGTATCTTGCTGTTTGTATGTTTATGTATGTAAACAACATATCTCAAAAAGTTCAGAACCAGTTTTATTTTTAGTGCACGCATGTACTCGCAACTTTTTAAGGAGATAGTATACTTTTGGTACATTAGAGTGCCTTGATTCCTCCAAAGTATGACAGCAAACACGACCAGATTGACAAAAATATTGGTGGCCTGTTGCTTGGAATAATTTTGAGGAATCATTTGTTAAAAGATTTTCCAACACTATACCTAGGTACCCTTAAATTTCAGTCATCTTTTCTCAACTAAAGAGATTCCAGGATCAACATAACCAAACTACCGCAACCCACATCCCTCCTCATTCAATCCAACTCAAAAAGCATAATTAGAGGACCCTGTTAAGTTGTCAGAAAAGTGGAGGTAAACCAGTCCTACAAATGCAGCCACGAAACACACACACACACACCTATATGGAAGGAGCGTATATCGTGGCATAGTCAGGAGCAATCACAAGCCTCCAATTACCTTATATACACGATCATAGGGTTCTTAGAGTAAAACTCCCCAAATCTATCTTATGCTACTGAAACTTGATTTAACCTGACCCACTGATTTTCAACTTATACTGTAGTGTGACCAAACCCACCTTATCTTACTTAATTAACTTCATTCCACCCCAACCTAACCCATTATAACCTAACCACCCAGCTGAAAGAAACAAGTTACGTCCACCGCTATATAAGAAAATCACTGTCGTCTCCTGGCAATTCAAGATTATGAGAAACGCTGAAGGAAGGGATGTCAGCTTGTGATGAGGTGAGCTGCTGAGAGTTTCTGAGAGTTTCTTTTGTTACAATTTCCTAAGAACGCTGGTGGATGGTATGTATTGACAGCCCCGGTGAACCCTTACTGCACGACTGGTCCTTTGTCCTCACGTCTCGCCAATACACAGAGTTGAAACTTAATGATATCGAACTAAACAGTGTGCTTAGAATTCACATTATACTGAGTTAGTCTATGTGTCTTGTCGTCCAGTAAGGGTACAACAGGCTGGCTATCATTCACAGGGAGTGTTCCAAACAATTTTGAACATACATATAGAGTTGTACAGTCGACCTCAGGAATTCGTATACACCACTGTGACATCAAGAAAATTTAGTACCGTACATGTAATTTCCTCACACCACACATTTTCTAGTAATAATATTTGGGTCATACTATGTGCAGAATAAAGACCCTTATTAACCAATGCTCTGTGTACAAATTCCTGATGCTGACTGTACATTAGTATACAAACTTATATATATATATACCCTATCTTTCCCTTAGGTATGTCTTAAGTGTTGTATATACATTGTTAATATTTGAAGGAGAAAAAAGGCATTGTTTTTCAGACACATACGAGTAAAAGCAACCATTATTTACAACGTGACTGAACATAACAACAAATGAATAACATAAAACAATTTATAGCTAACCATCTAGTTTATAACAGCAAAAAATTCAATAACACAACAGCATCAAAAATAAATGAATAACACAACAACAACAAAATAAATAACACTAACGACTGTCTATGTTAAGTAAAGGGAGAGAGTAATAAAGCCAAGTAGTACCCGAGACAATCATTAGACCAGATATTATTACATTACAATCTCTCTCTCTCTCTCTCTCTCTCCTCTCTCTCTCTCTCTCTCTCTCTCTCTCTCCTCTCTCTCTCTCTCTCTCTCATTTACCTCCTATCTATCTTTACTTTCCTATCTCTCTCTCTACTTTCACATTTACCTCCTATCTATCTTTACTTTCCTATCTCTCTCTCTACTTTCACATTTACCTCCTATCTATCTTTACTTTCCTATCTCTCTCTCTATACTTTCACATTAGCTCCTATCTGCCTTACTTTTCTCTCTCTCTCTCTACTTTCACATTTACCTCCTATCTACCTTTACTTTCCTATCTCTCTCTCTACTTTCACATTTACCTCCTATCTCCCTTTACTTTTCTCTCTCTCTCTCTCCTATCTGCCTTTATTTTTCTCTTGAAGCTTGTTCGAGACTAGGCCTATGAATATGACGAGGCTTTGTTGAAGCCTTTTAACTTTCACTACCGGTACTCTTAATTAATCAACCCGTATACCTGCTTTTCATTTGAGTCTTCAAGGAGAACTACTATAATTATTGTACAACACGTTTCCTTCTCACTTCAGTCATTCAGTCAAATTCACGAAATAAATAACTTTTTTTAATTAAGTTTTCAAAATGTAATGGATTGTAATTCACGGATTATTCGATAAATAAAATCCACTTACCACTTCAATATTTAACGGGCTATACCAAAATGTAATCGGCCAATTAGTCAACGAATATTTACACTTGCTTATAAGTCATTCAACAAACTTCCTAATAATATTACCGTATATAAAATTACTTCAACTAACATATATAAACAAACCAAATACCATTTACATGAACAA
The DNA here is from genome assembly GCA_034508575.1 of Petrolisthes manimaculis. Taxonomy (NCBI): domain Eukaryota; kingdom Metazoa; phylum Arthropoda; class Malacostraca; order Decapoda; family Porcellanidae; genus Petrolisthes; species Petrolisthes manimaculis. The sequence continues at coordinate 44,813 of JAWZYT010005592.1, forward strand.
ACATTCAGTTAATTAACCGATAACTGACTAGTAACTAATTAAGTGCCAGAAATAATACTCAAGCCGTCCAGAGCAATATCAACACTAATTGCAGAAACAATATTGCAAAATAGTGTTGAGTGTTGATGTTTTTGTAATAGTTATTGTAAGCTAAAATACAAATGTTGAGTGTGACCAAAAGTAAAAGGCAATGTTATTCTGCATGAGGTGGGGGGGGGGGGGGTGTTTGTGGGGGGGGTGTTGTGGGGGGGGGGGGGTGAAACAGAGGGGGCTAACACGTAGGCACACACGAATGCACATACAACAGTCCCACATGCAAAGTACTGTGCACATATGGTCCACTCATAAACACACGCACACACAAAAACATACATACCTAAAACACGCACAAAAATGTTATATAATATACGTGCACTACATTCGTTCCTCTCCTCCATAAACACGCGATCTATATATAACTAGTTTAAAAAATACGAGTGAAAAACCAGAACTCTTGTGCCTGCCTGTACCATCAAGAGTATATCAGACTTCAACCAATAAAAACACACCAGTGCTTCTCGTTCTGGTTTTTTTCTTCCTGTAATTAAAAAAAAGGACGATATTGGTGAGGTGGGATGGTGTCGCCGGGGTCACTGCATGGTGTGGGATGGGATTCTAATACTGGGTTAGCCTACCACTGATATTTTCGTTCTGGTGGGAAAAACTGGAACACATCACAGTAAAGATTATATTCACTTAGATATGATCTGACTGCATGGATAAGATCACATGTAAAGCTGAAATAAGAGTACAGTGTGTATGTATGTAGGTAGATAGATAGATAGATAGGGAGAGATAGACGTGTGCAGCACTTGGTCAACACTAGTAAAAATATATAGTTTGTATGTACAGTCATTCATAAAAAATAAGATATACACTCCCTCCCCCCCCCTCCCCCAGGTAAGGCAGCTTTTTGTACTGCACGAGAGATATCGATTCTGGCAACAGTGTACGTGACGTCATTGATGCCACTTGAGGGATAAAATTGGTCTGCTCGAACACTTTTGAAGTAACAGTAAATGAGACGAAGCATGAGTTGAGATAGTGTTTCGAAAGCATACCGACCTCCTTCAAATACCCCACCCCCACCCCCCACTCCTCAGGGTGTGTGTGTAGAGAAATAGGTCTTTACTTTAATGTGTGACTGTACAGTTTGATATGACACGGGATAAAAATCACTCGCAATTTTGAAAAAGCATCACGACACAAAATATTGAATGAAGGTTGATGAAATAGTTTAATACAGAAGAGCACATGTAGTGAAAAGGAAGAGAGAGGGCAAAGGAACAAACCACACTACAAAAGTTCCGTACAGTTTTCCATCACTATACCGTTCATGTGGCGAGGCGGACAAAAAGCGTCACAAGGTAATGTTGTTAATTAGCTCCGGCAACAGAACATTTTCACAGCAATTAGTATGATAATCGCAGGTCTCCTAAACCCAATTGTATTCTCTCGATTTTTTTTACCCGTGGAGAAAACACCACCTGGATCACGGTATATACACTATAATAGGTACACTTAGGCTTATAGTACAGTACGTATGTGAATTTCTGTTGTCGACACTTTATATGCCAATTCCTACTGCTGACACAAGTTGTTTTATACGAGACAATGGAACACAAAGTATAGATTGTCTGAAACTGGCATAAATACACCGATTCCTTTTCAACATATATGATAGTTAAATAGGCTAAATATAATTATGCTCTGAGGAAGGATGTTCAAGTATAATAAATAATATAGCTGAACATATTGCGTAACGTTACACCTTCAGTAACTATAAAACCACACATTGACGAGTGGCTTAATTGCTTTGTGGATGGGGGGGGGGGGGAGGGTGTCGCTCGTCGATCCCTGTGATTGGGTTAAAATGCTAATCATTCAGCTTTGTTTAATGAATAACTGTGTGTACATGTCTGACTACCACACCGCACCAGTCACAGTAATAACAATAATGCCTCACACATCATAATATCCAACATTTTACCAACACCACCAGCCACCACATTATATTATATTCGCGAGTTGGATGTTATTATTCATTTCTTGAAACTACGATATCAAACCGTACCAACACTATAGAGGTTTAATTCGTGTGATAAGAAGGAGAAACAAACCAACAAGCCGAATCAAAAGCACAACCATCTGACTTAGTAACAATAATAGCAAAGTCTCCCTCCCTTCATCATTAAGCTGTCGAGTCAAACACTGGACTTAACGAGTTGGCTTGAATTTTATCACCAATTTACAATGCAAATTATATAACTGGACGTGTTATAAACTCCATTAAATCTAAACAGCACGCGACGTAAATGCTCATACTACATACATACATACATACAGACAAACATCCCCCTACCCAGTACCTACCTACACCTATTCATACACATACTGTACATATACACCCATCTGTCCACAAACACGAATACATATATTTTATACACATTTACATAAATTATCAAACCAATATCATAAGGATGCAATTTATTTTTGCAGCGATCACAAATTTATACTTAGAATATTCTACTAAATGCTCATTTCTAAATGCTCACTGGAAACATTTACTAAAACCCTTTATGCGTTCCCAAGTCCGCTTCGACCCTTGATACCCTTGCACAGTACAGTAGCTATACGATACGCATCTACTAAGTAAATATCAAACCTATAATATGTTCAGGTGTTTTAGATCTTTACCACACCACGCTCGCTTGTGACAATAATTTCATGTTTACAACAAGAAGACAGTTACAATACCAAGTGTAATGTGTTTCCCATCTTATCATCTCTTGTTGATCCTCACCACCACCATCGTGTGTCTGTGTGTGTCAAGATGCACACTAATTCATGGGAAAGGATATCTGTTAAGTCATGTATCCGAGTGAAGCTTGCAATATTTCAGAGTGATGTGTTGAGCCTTGGGTATTGGTGTGTGTGTGTGTGTGTGTGTGTGTGTGTGTGTGTGTGTGTGTGTGTGTGTGTGTGTGTGTGTGTGTGCTGCAACACATGAATTATGATACCTTCCACCTTCCACCACTAACAGGTGTTGTGTGAAGAAGGAGCAGCTGTTGTTTGAAGAAGGGGGCAGCTGTTTGTGTGTGAGAGAGAGAGAGTATTACTGCAGCCCCAGACACACAGACACCCACTCTCACGTCCTAAGGCAGTCCTATAAAGTGTAGTGGAGTGTAACGCCAACACCTCCATCAGGAAGTCCTATCCATTCCATTGAGTGATACATTACATGTTTACATGTATGCACTCAGAAATATACATACGATTCTTCCCTCAAGTATTCAGGAATAACCCGAGTTAGCATATATATTATTGAAAGGCACTGGAGGGGGAGGAGACAGACAGACAGACAGACAGACAGACAGACAGACAGACAGACAGACAGACAGACAGACAGACAGACAGACAGACAGACAGACAGACAGACAGACAGACAGACAGACAGACAGACAGACAGACAGACAGGCATCATAACAGTTATACCCTCATAACCCTTCTCCTGAGGGTATTCAAACCAATACATTGAACGTCAGAATCTGTGATAAAAACGCAATATTTTGGAGTGAAAGTGACAAGAGGACGTGTGAAGACAAAGGAAAGACATGAAAGTATATATTTCTGATGCTTGCAATGTATGTATGTATGTATGTATGTATGTCTGAACAATTCTTACTATCACAACGAGAAAGAGAGAGAAACATCGTCATTAACAATAACTATAAGACAAATACTAGCCAACTAACTATACGAAAAATAGGACACATGAAAGAATGAAATGTCAAAAACAGAACACGAGAGACTGAAATGACGTGAAAGCATTGTGGCCAGGGTGAACAAGGACACAGTAATTAACCTCATTACCAAGCCTGATTAGTCCATATTAGTCCACTGCAGGGAAAAAAAAAAGTTCCCACCCGATTTAGCCTACTTAACCTGTCCGTCATCACGTCACAGCCAAAAAAAAAAAATAGTAATAATAAAAAATAATAAATAAAATATATACGAGATAAAAATCCTCGTCGATTTTAAAACGCTATGCATATACTTAAGCTCCCCTCCCCCCCCCAAAAAAAAAAAATTAGATAAATAAAATAAAACTAAAAAACTATTCCACACCATAAAAACCTGATTTCACAACATGTACCAATGCTTTCCAAACACTCTGGTTTCATCAACAAATCGTGTCATTGTCACAACCTTTTGAGAATTTATAAATCCTTGTAATAATGAAAATATTGTTATAAAAAATTGTAACATCGTAATGATCTAGTGTCGCAACATTAGTTTAGCGAAATCACAAACGTTCTGACTTTTATTCTTTTATTATTATTATTATTATTATTATTATTATTATTATTATTATTATTATCATTATTATTATTATTATTATTATTATTATTATTATTATTATTATTATTATTATTATTATTATTATTATTATTATTATTATTATTATTATTATTATTTTTATTATTATTATTATTATTAAAATAAATCAGAGACACAAATCTGGGAGAGAGTGCAAGTATTCTATCAACCCGAGAACCTCAGCCCCATAAATCCAAACGTTGTGTCCATTACTGTTCTAAAATAATACCGGGCACCTAAACAGTTCTAATAATTATATAATTTCAATGATAAATAGCGTTGGCCAATATCCAGTACCGGTAATTAATTTTTCGACCCGCATATTATGGTTGATTGAAGATTTATATTATATAGTGTGTGTGAGTGTGTGTGTGTGTGTGTGAGAGAGAGAGAGAGAGAGAGAGAGGACAGACAGACAGACAGACAGACAGACCGACCGACCGACCGACCGACCGACCGACAGACAGACAGACAGACAGACAGACAGACAGACAGACAGACAGACAGACAGACAGACAGACAGACAGACAGACAGACAGACAGACAGACAGACAGACAGACAGACAGACACACAGACAGACAGACAGACAGACAGATAGACAGAGAGAGAGAGAGAGAACGATGCCTCTTTATACATATACCATAGAGAGATGGACAATAAGTTATAAGAAAGCAGAAAGCATGTGAGAGAGAATGAGAGAGAGAGAGAACTGTCACAATAAATAAACAGCCATGAGAGAAGGTGAGAGAGTGAGAGAGAACTGACCACGAAGCAAGTAACCCACTTAAGTCTGTCTCCTAAATTTTTCCAGCGGTGTCGCTCGAGGAATAATGCAGCGGTGGAGAGGTGTGGTGGTGGTGGTGGTGGTGGTGGTGGAGAGGAATTGTGATGGAGGTGTGTGCATGCATGGTGGATATCGTGGTGGCGGTGGAGGAAAGGGGAATGTTGTTGTTGTGATGGTTGGTGGTGGTGGTGGTAGGAAGAAGGTGGAGAGGTGTGGTGGAGAGGGGGTTATATGATGGTGGAATACTATAGATGGTGATGTGAAGTGTGGAGAAAGATTAAGGTGGAGATAAGTAACATTGATAGACATCACGCACACACACACACACACAGAGGTAGGTTGAATAAAGGTGGTATGATAAAACAATAGGTAGATAGATACCAGGAAGCCCTTGATCTCAGAACAATAACAGAAACGACAAGACCAACAACACGTCCAACAACAAGGACAAGGACAAAGACACGGGCAACAGCCGAGGTGTACACCCTCTTAAAAAAAAGTATCGGCATTAACTCAAACGAAAAAGGACAGCAAGAAACGTAAAATTCTGATACACCTTGAGGAAACTTGGAATGTGTTGGTAAGACTGTAGATCAGGGTGTCAATTCAGTGTTTATATAAGTTAAACTTTTGTTTCTGTATTAGTCCTCGGTAAATGGGAAATGAATCAGCGAGAGAAATAATATGGAATATGTGACCTACTTCCATTTTATTATAATAAAATAAATTTAGAATAATAAAATAGCAACTCACTAAGAACAAATGCCAACCCTACCAAGTATCACACCTGAGGTTTGGGTTGGTTTTTCTATACCAGCTACCGGGTATGCAGTCATGCCGATACTTATTTTAGAGTGTGTACAGTTGCCATAAAAGGTACTGCAACAACTCTTGATACAACATTAAATATATTAATGTCCATAGTTGTTTGTAGGGATTATAAGTATGTATTACAGAAGGATATGACATTGTATACTTCCTTCTGTTATACATGCTTATATTCCCTACAAATAGTTGTGGATATTACTATGGTTAAAGTTCTATCAAGATTTGTCGCAATACCTTTTTTGGCAACTGAACGTACTCTATCTATTGGGATTGTGTTTGAGGAAGTATAAGTCAAGTGGAAGCAAAGGGAAGCCAGATGACGATATAGTGTCCCACAGTTGACTAGTTGGTGAGAGACTTGATATTACCGGTTAACTTGTGTATTTAGGAGTACTCAGGGACGCTCTTATTACACACAAGTTATTATCATTCCCCGCAACACAGTCGTAATTTACCGGCCGGGTAGTCAGCTGCCTGTGAGTCGGACTTGACAGAACACGGATGCTTGTTCTTGGTATGAAAATATGTGTTCATTGAAGTATACGGACCTGATAATTATAAAAAAATACGAAGAGTATGTTGCCCATCAGAAAAAATAGGGGTGTACTATTGCCACTCAGTCTGCATTTCTTAACCAACAAACAATTAAATTAAAAACAACTTGGACTAACCAACAAACAATTATTGCAATCAACATCAACAAAAAACTTACATACCAATTATTACACTCACATCAATCAACCCCAAAACAATTTCAAACATCAACTAACAGATAAATAATATACAACTTGGATATTACACTGGGACCAAATTATTGCATCTACATCAATCAACCCACAAACTATTTCAATCATCTCTCAACAAATGATAATTACACAACACCTTACTTACAATTTGGAAATTATATTTGGACCAACGCCAGGCGACTTATCATGACAAAGGAGAGTCAAGAGTTTAAAGTTTGTTGATTCCGCTTCCAGCCACATGTAGTGATAATTTGTAGCACATAAAGCCTCATCAACGGGCAGAGAGAGAGAGAGAGAGAGAGAGAGAGAGAGAGAGAGAGAGAGAGAGAGAGAGAGATGAAAGAACTGCTGCAAGAGAGAGCGAGAGAGAAAGAGAGAGAGAAACTATTATCTGGATAAATAACGACGACCTTTATCATGAGGATGGTAAATGTTCTGCCAGGTGCTAGTGTGTTTATCTCTCTCTCTCTCTCTCTCTCTCTCTCTCTCTCTCTCTCTCTCTCTCTCTCATGTAACAGTTCTTTCATATCTTTCCTATTATTACATTCTCTCTCTCTCTCTCTCTCTCTCTCTCTCTCTCTCTCATGTAACAGTTCTTTCATATCTTTCCTATTATTACATTCTCTCTCTCTCTCTCTCTCTCTCTCTCTCTCTCTCTCTCTCTCTCTCTGCGTTTATCCATTCTTTCATGTGTGTTAACGTGGCCATCTTTCTACATTATCTTTCCAGGCACATACCATATATCTCCATTCTCTATACCTGCTCAAAACTCCTCTTTCTCTTATTATCTCATTTATTCTCCCACTCCTCATCTCTCATTAGGCTATACATTATCCTTTTCGTATCCTGTATGTCCAAGTATGTGTGTATTTTAATGGGTTATGTGCGTGGGTGTGTACTTGTATATATGTGTTATGTTATGTACTCGTCTATGTATGTAAGTATGTACATGTTTCAGAACGATAACTTTCCTGACACACTGATGGATTTACAGCCCCCAGTGGAGTTAATAATTAAGAACCCTGTGATCGAGTATGAAAATTGGAGGCTTCTGATTCCTCCTGAAAATGCCACGAGACAAGCTCTTTCCATATAGGTGGTATTTCGTGGGTGTATTTTGAAGGACTCATTTACCTCCAAATTTTCTGACTACATCACAGGGTCCCTTAATACCGGACAAGTGAGACACCAGCGTAATTTACAGCTGGTGGTCACTGACGCGGACACCAATATATTACATCCAACACTTTATATTCTGTCCAACACCAGTATTTTACATGTCAGGTTAAAAAAAAAAAAAAAAAAAAACTTACTTTTTTTAATGGTAACTGACTGAACTGGAAACTTTTGACAGAAATGGAAAATGTTTTATTATTCTAAGTATATTCGTTATGATAGTTACAATGGTCGTGATAATCAATTCATCATAATAACAATGAATATTATCAAATTTATTAAATTGATAACATTAATATATGAATCATTGCAATAATACAAAACAATAATAATAATAGGAATAAGCAAAACAACATGAAACATTTAGCACAACTTCCATTACCACGACAAAGATCATCAGTTATTTCAAGTCTGTATAAATAAAACTGCAACAAGGAAGTGTAAACACGTCCACCCTCCTCTTACGTCACACACCCTCACAAACGCAACAACAACACAGCAGCACTGAGAAACGTTCAATTTACAAGATGAAGTATCAAAGAAACGTTTAATCTTGAAGAAGGGTTGGACAACAAATTCAAGCCTTTAGGAGGAAGGAAAATGGAAAGCCAGTCGTTAGTTTAGAACAGGAAGTAAAAGCACGAGAAAAACGAGGCGATATTTATTCGTTCGCTTTGAGTTCCTTACACAGACGAGACATAATTGAGAAAAACAGAAATATAGATCTCTGGTTGGACCACGAGTGAACAGAAAACTATCCTGAAAAATCATGCCTACATTAATTTTCTTTCTTTTCAGTTTATAAAATCAATTGGATTGCCACTGAATACCTCTTATGAATACACAGTAAGAAAGTAATATTATATTTTATACTTTACTTATAATTTGTGAATAGATGAAATATTATGTACGTACAGTATAACCTAATCAAGAGTAAAAGTTACAATTATATACAAAAATTAGTATGATAGATTATTATTATTATAACTATTATTATTATTATTATAACTATTATTATTATTATTATTATTATTATTATTATTACTATTATTATTATCATTATTACTATTATCATTTTTATAGTTCCATACTCTACCAGCTCTCCAATTCCTTTCTACCAGGACGATACATAATAATAACCCTGTGATCTACGTCTCTCATTCACTTCATAACCTTCATCTCATCAAAATATTATCAATGGTCCAAAGGTTACTCTCATCCCGTTTGAATAAAGGGTCTATCTGATCAACATCTCTTTACGTGGTGTATATATAAATGGTACAGTTATATATTCACTTGGTATACATTGCTGAACTAAATGGTATATCTATAACTTTATATGCCGTACAAAAAAAAAAATAAAAAAATAATAATAATAATGATAATAATAATGATAATAATAACAACAATAATGTGTATCCTATAACCTTATCATGTGGTGTATAAATAGTTTATCTATTAACTTTCCTAGAAATAGTGGTATGTTATTTCTTCGTATCTTTACTTGATAACTGACATTTAATTGATATTTGACATTTAATCTGTTTGCATTTTCTACACATCCCTTCACGACATGATTTATTTAAGTTAATGAATGTGTGAAAGGACTGAAATCATGTAACTCCCTCAGGTAAGATAATTTATTCACAGTCAAAGCAGGCATTTTAAAATCCAGAATTCAATCAGCTTATGATAATACATTTATACTTGCAGATCGGTAAAGTATATAAAGATTTATTACTTGTAAGACTTTCAGTGTATTTCCTCCTATGTATAATAAGTATGACGTCTGACAGGTGGTTGGTAAGAAGGGAAGGGAAGGTGTATAGAAGGGTAGGGAAGGTGTATAGAAGGGAAGGGAAGGTGTATAGAAGAGTAGGGAGGGGGATGGAAGGGAAGGGAAGGGAGAGGGAAAGAGGGGAGATGAGGTGGTAAGGAGAGGACAGGAGGGGGTAAGGAGGGGAGAGAAAGGAGTGCGGATTGAAGAGGAGGGGATACGGATTAGGTGGTAGGGGAAACAGAGGGGAGAGAATGGGAAAGAGAAGGAGGGAGGTAAAAGTATACAGGGCGGACTGCATGCATGGTGGGGAAGGTGTAGGTGTGTGAGAGAGAGAGGTGAAGGTGAAGCAATCAGTCTGGCAGGCAATCATAGAACGAATGATGCAGGAGGCCAGGCAATGTTTACACATCCATCCTTCCTCGATAATGAATAAATGAAGCGACCCATCCGTCTTTCAATCGACCCTCCCCGTACGCCGACCAATTTTTAATCATCGTTTACAAAATTGGCTTCATCACCCACCTGTCTCTAATGATGAGGCCGCCATCCAGGGTTACACAACTACATGGCTTCGTTAGCAGTGTTTTGGTTCTGTTGACGATCGGGTTTCTCAGAAGGTCGAAGATTTAAAAAAGAGGGGACGCTAATATATATAAGAACCTTTTATTGGGACCCCATGATGTAGTAAACAAATAAATACTTTGGAGGAATCAAGTCAGTCCAGTATATCAAAAGTGTACCATCCCCTTAATTAAGTGTGCTCGTGCTCATGCATGTGATCTTCATAACATTGGCGAGTCTCGAATATTTGTCCCAATCGGAGACATACTTTATTATTAAATTCCACGGCGATTCATTCAGGTTGTTGACAGACGAAATGGAACACGGATATTGCTCGTGTCACATCGACGCCTCGCCTTCCCTTTACCTATAGACATAATAACATGTTTTTTGTCTTCGGGTTCCGGGTGAGTCATACTCGCAGATTTCAGGCGCCAACAAATCAAATCTTGCCCGGACTATATTCCCATTTCGCATGCAAATATTTCAGATCATTTTTTATGCAAGTGCAATATTTACGTTTTACGAGTGTCATAATATTTAAATCTAATGCGAACCAGAATAAAAAGAAATACATTTAATTTACACTTGTCTGGTCCTTCCAATCTACTGTACCAATCCTTTCCATCATCCCACGCCTGCTCTACCTATCCTCCATCCTGCTCTACCTATCCTCCTTCCTGCTCTACCTATCCTCCATCCTGCTCTACCTATCCTCCTTCCTGCTCTACCTATCCTCCTTCCTGTCTTACCTATCCTCCGTCCTGCCCTACCTATCCTCCATCCTGCTCTACCTATCCTCCATCCTGCTCTACCTATCCTCCTTCCTGCCCTACCTATCCTCCATCCTGTCTTACCTATCCTCCTTCCTGTCTTACCTATCCTCCATCCTGCTCTACCTATCCTCCTTCCTGCCCTACCTATCCTCCTTCCTGCCCAATTTATCCTCTCCACGACTCTTCTCCACCTACCCAACCAACTATACTCTTCCTTCCCTCCACTTCCCTCCCCCCTCCCAGACACAGCCTCCAGAGCCCAAGGTGAATCCCATTGAGGTGAAGGATTTGTTGACGTCAGAGCTGCCTCAAGTGGGATTAACAGGGATACCAGGAGCAGGAGGAAAAGGAAGAGGATGTGGAGGAAGAGGATGTGAAGGAATAGGAAGAGGAAGAGGATGTGGAGGAGGGAAGTAAACGGAAGAGGATGTGAAGGAATAGGAAGAGGAACAGGATGTAGAGGACGAGGAAAATGAGGAAAATGAAGAGGATGTAGAGGAAGGGAAGGAAACAGAAGAGGAAGGGAAGGAAACGGAAGAGGAAGGGAAGGAAACGGAAGAGGAAGGGAAGGAAACGAAAGAGGAAGTGTAGGAAGAGTTGGTGATGGTGGTGTTGGTGTTGGTGGTATTTTGATAGAGAGTGTGATGTAATGTGGTGCTGTGTAATGGTTCATGTTCTAAGGTAAAAGAGGAGGGAGGTAAAGGAAATGAAAGGACTGTGACAAGTGGATTGATTAGGATGGTGTTGGTGATGGTTGAGGCTGCAGGAGGAGGATTATAAGGATATGGATACTGGTCATTAGTGATGGGGATGGTAGTTGTGTTAAAGGTGATAGTGGTGATAGTGGTTTGTGATGATATGTTGTGCAGTGGAAATGGTAGTAGTAGGTGTGTGATGGTGTGTGGTGGGGTGATATGTTGTGTAGTGGTAATAGTAGTGGTTATGTGGTAGTGGTAGTAGTGGTGGTGGTGGTGGTGTGTGATGATATGCTATGTAGTAGTTGTGTGGTGGTATATGTGTGGTGGTGGTGAGTGGTAGGGTTGTATATGTGTGGTGGTGGTGAGTGGTAGGGTGGAATGAGGCAGAGAATGGAAGGATCAGAGAAGGACTCACTGAGGCTCTCGTTTACTGTACACTGTCACAGCAAACTTTAACTGTTATAACCCAGCCTGTCTTTGGGGAGTCGCTGCCAGCCAGGGGAATCGAACTACGTGTGACGTCACAGGAGGAAGTGGCTTTTCCCAGACTTGATTGGCCAATATGACCTTCCACGTCCTTCCTCAGGCACGCTTCCCCTCGCTCCAGGCTATTAAGAAATTCGCCTTTGAATGCAAACTGACCAATAATATAAGAAAACTATAAACATTTCTTTTCCCAGACTGGTGGGTGTGAGTGTATAGTGTTGGGTCGTCACTAAAATATCGTACCAACAGTCACCACCATCACTCCGAATATAATATTAGATTTGGATGAAAAAGGTCGTTGTATTGTCTTTAGTTGTGATCAATTTAACATTTGGTATGTTATATAAAATACATCATTTATATACCGTAATATACGTTACATTCCACGACGCATTACAGTCGGAAACTGAGCCTACCTATTTGTTATGTCATG
>JAWZYT010005592.1:62500-66756 GCA_034508575.1 Petrolisthes manimaculis
TCAAAAAACGATTTATTTCTGGGACCCATTTAGAGGGGGCTCGCGGGCGGACTGCGGAGATTTGATTTGCATAATTGGCCGTGTGTGTGTGTGTGTGTGTGTGTGTGTGTGTGTGTGGGTGGATGGTTGTGTGGGTGTACTTTAGGTGACTGTGTGTGTGTGTGTGTGTGTGTGTGTGTGTGTGTGTGTGTGTGTGTGTGTGTGTGTGTGTGTGTTTGTGTGTTTGTGTGTGTGTGTGTGTGTGTGTGTGTGTGTTCGTTCATTATAGTGAGTTTATCACTGCGTGTAAGTAAAGATGAATGAATGAGTTCTGGTATGGTACAGTGACGAAACCTAATTAGACCTATTTGTTGTGTGTGTTACATGAGAAGGTGAACCAGTCTATAAGTATATTTCTCGGACAGTGCAGTTACACGAAACATACATACATACATCCAATATACTACTAGGTTCTAATAATATATTCATTCAGTAACTTTAAAAACTAATTCAACGACCAAGCCAGCTTTTCGAATAGATTAATACGTACAGTTGCTAAAAAAGGTATGGCGACAAATTTTGATAGAACTTTAACCATAGTAATATCCACAACTATTTGTTGGGACTATAATCACGTATAACAGAAGGGATTATACATATCCTTCTGTAATACATACTTATAATCCCTACAAACAACTATGGACATTAATATATTTAATGTTGTATCAATAGTTGTCGCAATACCTTTTCTGGCAACTGTACATAAATATAGCATGCATTGTTCATCCCGTAAAGATAAGAGTTTATATACTGACGCTTTTGAAGAATGGTTGAAGTAGTTTTGTATTCAGATTCCCTCTCCATGTTTTTAATTAAATGTGCAATATATGATTTAAGTATATTATTAATTTTGATGGACTAAAGTTATGTGTTGTTTCTTCACGTATATTATTAATTTTCATGGACTATAGTCATGTGTTGTTTCTTTACGTATATTATTAATTTTGATGGACTATAGTTACGTATTGTTTCTTCACGTATATTGTGCCTCGATACTTATAACGTTGTGTACAGTATGTGTGGGTTCTCGGCATTCCTTTATGAAACCTTCCATCAAAGAGGAGGTCTCTAGTTCACAGACGCTCCCTTGCCCCCCCCTCCCCCTCCCCCCGCCTCCTCCTCTCATTACTCTCCCGCTTCTTCCCCTCCCATTACTCGCTAGCCTCTCTCACAACTTTACAGCATATGTACGAGGGGAACAAGGAACCTCAGAGTGACAAAAAAAGGGTGAACAAATTATTGACCTGAATCCAGAGTTGAGGAACACTTATACTCTCACTCACTGATTCACTCACTCACTCACCCACCCATGTCACACACACACTCACTCACTCATACACTCACTCACTCACTCATACACTCACTCACTCACTCACCCATGTCACACAGTTCCCTACATCTGGCAGCCTGAGGGATGAGGAGGCTTTGGGCAGCAAGGATTCCCAAACTGAGGTACACGAAGGGATTTTCATTGGGTACACGAATGAGTTATGAATTCCATGTATTATTTGGATATCGTATTTTGTTTTTCTTGTTTCTTGTGTACGGTATTTCACTCTACAGATATCAAAAAGATTAATATCATTCGTGCACAGTTATGAAAGTCCAAGCCAAGGTATAATATGTGAAATACTGCAAGATACGTGATTGATGAAGAGGAATACAACTTTGGGAAACTCTGCTTTGGGGGTTTGGTGGAGGACTGAGTTAATCTTTGTCTTTATTACGCAACGAGACAAAATTCAAAACTCCGTACCTATATCAACTCCTCCTCCTCCTCCTCCTGCAAACAATTATAAATAAATAAATAATATTGTGAAAAAAGAAAGCTCAAAAACAAATTAACGTACGGTACATAAACAAATAAATGAATGAATAAATATATATGCAAATTAATACGTAGCATTTGAAAAGTAAAAATAGATACAAACTACAATCAAATATAAAAAAGTACAACTCTCACAGAAAACAAATATCCACTCCCAAAGTCAAACCAGGAAACAGAATAAAAATCAAAGGGTACCTAAATCGTTTGATGGAGGCCGTTTGAAAAGGCTGGACATCTCAGGGCTGACCAATGTTGTGGAATAACACAACTATATGCTGCTCCAGGCGATTACCTCAAACACTAATTGCTTCCACTAACCCAGAAAACTCAAATGGGCTTTAAGGGGCGCTGAGTGGAAGAGGGAGAGAGGATAAGGGAGGAAGGAATTGTGAGGAGAGGTGGAGAGCGATAGGGAAGGGGGAGAAACAGGGTGAGAGAGGATAAGGGAGGAAGGAATAGTGAGGAGAGGTGGAGAGCGATAGGGAAGAGGGAGAAACAGGGGGAGAGAGGATAAGGGAGGAAGGAATGGTGAGGAGTGGTGGAGAACAATAGGGAAGGAAGGGAGGGAGAGAGATCGATATAGGGATGGAGAAAATAAGAAAATATGGAGAGATACAGGGACGTATGTGAGGATCGAGATATATATATATATATATATAGGGATAGAGAGAGATATATAGGGATAGAGAGAGATATATAGGGATGGAGAAATAGATATAGAGAAAAAGAGAAGAATGGAAAGAGTTAGAGAGAGACAGGAACGTATGGAAGAGAGGGAGAAAGATAGATATAGGGATGGAGAGATATAGAGAATGATGGAAAAAGTTAGAGAGAGAGAAAGAAACGTATGGAAGGAGAGACAAGGGAGAGAGGTAAAACAGAAATGAAATGAGAAAGTGAGGGGAAAAAAGGACTACGAAAAAGGGATTGGAGGCTGGAAAAAGAAAGTCCTATATGAATGGAATAAAGAAATGGTGGGAAATGGGCAGGGAACGGAGAGAGAGGATAGGAGATAAAGAGGAAGATGATTCAAGGGAGTAAGAGAAACACGGGTAATAGATGGAAAAAGGAGGGAGGAAGAAAGGGTGAAGGATAATGGGAGACAGGGAGAGGGAAAGGAAGGGAGAAAAGAAAGAGAAAGGAGGAATAAAGAACAAATGAGAGAAACAGAAAGGGGAAAAAAGAGACAGGAAGAAATTAAGGAACGAACGAAAAAGAAGGGAAAGCAGATATAACGAGAAAGATAGAATGAAAACTAAAAGAGGGAGGAAAGTAGAGATGGAAGGAAGCACCAGTAGGCGAGTGGGAGGACCGGAAACAAAGAGAGGGAGGGAGAGGGAGAGGGGAGGAGAGGGAGAGGGGAGGGAGAGGGGGGGGAGAGGGGGAGAGGGGGAGAGAGGGAGTGGGGGAGAGGAGTGGGAGGAGAGGAGTGGGGGGGAGGAGTGGGGAGGTGAGGGAGAGGAATGGGGGGGGAGGCGTGGGGAGGAAAGGAGTGGGGGGAGAGGAGGGGAGGAGAGGGAGAGGAGTGGGGGGAGGGGAGAAGAGTGAGAGAACAAGAGAGGCGAGATACAAACGTGATATATACAACACTTTTATTGCAGCAGCCGAGACAAATATGGAACTTTTTTCTGAGTCACTTTAAAGAAATATCCGACCTTCATCACTTTTGCTGGCCAGTTGTAGAAAGGGTACACTGTGCACATCATTTCCCAAGAGTTGTTTATATTCAAGACTAAGAAGAATACTGTATGAATTATATCTGGAGGAGCTTTAACATCCTGTGAACTCATATGGACAGTGTATACTTTTCTCTATACCCCCTCAAAGTCCATTGTTCTTGCTCACCCTTTTGAATGTGTATATACTGTATGAAAACCAAATAGAATAGCAAGTACCGGTTTGTGCTCCTGTTGTTGGAAAGGTAGGTATATGGTAGGTAAACTCGCTGACGTGTATAGTAGGTGAACTCGTCGACGTGTATAGTAGAAGAAACACCAATCTTGCATGGAGGAGTCTTTACCGTAATCATCTTTCACACTGACGAGCTTTATTAAGTTACTAAATTAGTTTGATGAAGCTCGTCAGAGAGAAACGTCGCTAAAAAAAAGAGGAAAATAATTTACCCAAGAGTAAGGGCCAGACAGGTTACGTAATATACAGTACAGTACAGGCTTAACGAAGGAGAGAGGGAGGGGTATGGAGGAGAGAGAGAGAGTGTATGGAGGAGAAAGGGAGAGGTATGGAGGAGAAAGGGAGAGGTATGGAGAAGAGAGAGAGAGTGTATGGAGGAGAGAGGGAGGGGTATGGAGGAGAGAGGGAGGGGTATGGAGGAGAGAGATAAACACATAGGTAAAGCGTCTGTAGGCGTATGACCCTCACTTTATCTCTA